>PVJX010019247.1:0-35152 GCA_004027295.1 Dolichotis patagonum | reverse complement strand
GAAAGTTTGTTTCAGAGTCATTAATAAAGGAGAGATAATAAGTCTAGCCCTATGAACTAAGGCACTGGCTTCAACCACTTAAAATTGTCCTTGGTCTTTTTTAATCTCTAAGCCCACCTATGCAAATTGGCTCCATTTGTTTTTGCTTTTCCCATAAGGAAATTGGACACACATTTCTCATTAAGATGATTTGACTTATTAAGCACTAATTTTGTGTTATTAGACAAAAATGTTTGGTTCTTTGGAATTCACTTAGCTAAATCCATGGGTTTACTCTGTTCTCTGGGGCTAGCATGTTCTTTTCTATTCCTTCATTTCTATGACTCCCATGCATCCTTGAAGATCCTGCTTAGGCCTGGACAGATGTGTCTACCACTCAGTTTGGGCAAGTTGCCTGCCAGGCATACACTCCTTTTATGATTCTGATCACTTGAAATGAAAGCAAGTAATTACCAGGTGTCTGTCTCCCCACTAGAAAAGAGATTTCTGAGGTACAGGAACTTTTTTTTAAAAAATTCAGTTGCATTCCTGCCATATTCAAAGAAAATTATAAATGCAAAAGAGAACTTACACCCAAACTCAGTAAACATTGTACCTACCCAACAAATGCTTGCAGACCAAATATGTGCAGACATCTTAGAATTTTAAACAGGGAAAAGAACATGCAAAATTTATTATGATGTATAAATAAGGTATGTAATAAGCTCCAATGTTCTAGATTTTAATTTTTAATATTTCATTAGTACATACTAGTTATACAGAATAATGGATTCCATTTTCTTCTTCAAGGCCTAATAATACTCGTATATATTCATATGCATATACATTTTTTTCTTTATCATTTTTTCTGTTGATGAGTACCTGTGCTGTTTCCATAGCTTAGTTACCGTGAATTGTACCATGGAAAGGTAAATATGCAGACATCCGTATAGAATGCAAGGTATTTAATTCTCTTAGGAGTATACTCATGACAGGATAGCAGGATCAGACAGTAGTTCTATAGTTAGCTAGTGATTTCTACTGTGACTATATTAATTCACATTCCTACAAGCCGTGTAGAAGGGTTCCTTTACCTTACTTCCTAACCAGCATCATTGTTTTTTGAATTCTTGTTTTTGCTTGTTTTTTTATTTAAAGAGAAAAAAACCAACCAAACAAAACAGAAAAAGGGTAGCAACAATACAGAATTCCAAGGAAAAAAAGAAAAGAACAAAAACAACAATAAAAACAAAAACGCTAAGAAATCACTACTTGATAAGTTACATACTGTCATCATTGGAAAAAGTTGTTGAAGTTACAAAATCTAAGCATACAAAGTAGACATTCAAACAGACTGTTAACAATTCTGCTCAAAAATCTAACAAAAATAGTAATATGGTCATCTATCATACACACTTAAACATACATGCAATTATATCTTTTAGAGCACCTTCTTTTCCTCTCTTTTTTATAGTAGCAATTACACATTTTGGGTTTTATTACTCCTACAGTTCTTATTACTTTTTACACTAGAGGCACAATGTGATATTTATAAATATGATTCTTATTTTATTTCACTAATGAGGATAGTCTCAAGTTGTCTCCATTTCCCTATGAAGGCCTCAAGATCTTCCTTTTTCGTAGCTGAGTAATATTCCATTGTGTAAAAATACCACATTTTTTCATCCCCTCTGCAGTTGATGGGCATCTTGGCTGTTTCCAAGATTTAGCTATTACAAATTGTGCTGCTATAAACATGGGTACACATATATCACCGTGATATGAATTTTTCAGTTTTTCTGGGAAAATACCCAGGAGGGGAATAGCTGGGTTGAATGGAACTTGCAATCCTAGTCTTCTGAGAATTCTCCATATTGATTTCCATAGTGGTTGCACCAGTCTGCACTCCCATCAACAGTGGAGCAGTGTTCCTTTTTCCCCACAGCCTCGCCCACATTTGTTATCAGTTGATTTCTTGATGGCAGCTATTCTTTCCAGTGTGAGATGAAATTTCAATGTTGTTTTAATCTGCATTTCTCGAATGACCAGTGATGGTAAACATTTCTTCATGTGTTTATTTGCCATTTGTATGTCTTTATCTGAGAACTGTGTGTTCATCTCAGATGCCCATTTCTGGAGAGAGTCTTTGAATTTGGGGGGGGGGTTGATGTTTTTCAATTCTCTATATGTTCTGGATATAATTCCATTGTCTGAGGGGTTGCTGGTTAAAATTCTTTCCCATTCTGTGGGTTTTCTTTTCACTCTGATGGTGATTTCTTTTGAAGTGCAGAAACTTTTCAATAATATGAGATCCCAGTTGTTGATTCTCTGAAGTGGTTCCCATGCAGTTTGCATTTTGTTGGTGAATTCTCTGCTTACCCCTATGTCTCCAAGATTTCTACCTACCTTATCTTCTAGTAGATTTAGTGTTTCTGTTTTAATGTTTAGGTCTTTGGTCCACTTAGACTTTAATTTTGTGCATGGTGATAGGCATGGATCTAGTTTCAGTCTTATGCATGTGGAGAGCCAATTTTTCCAATACCATTTATTAAAGAGGCTATCCTTCCTCCAGTGAACATGTTTAGCCCCTTTATCAAATATCAGGTGGCTTAGTGTCTTTTTAGTTGTGTTTGAATCTTCTAATCTGTTCCATTGATCCTCAGGTCTATTTCTTTGCCAATACCATGCTGACTTTATCACTGTGGCTTTGTAGCACAGTTTCAAGTCAGGAATTGAGATGCCTCCTGCCTTGCCTTTACTGCCCAGAATTGCCTTTGCTATTCTAGGTTTCTTCTGTTTCCAAATGAATTTTAGGAGTGTTTTCTCTAGATATGTGAGATACATCAATGGTATTTTGATTGGGATTACATTAAATCTGTATAACAGTTTTGGGAGTATGGCCATTTTCACAATTTTGGTTCTTCCTAGCCAAGAGCATGGAACATCTTTCCATTTTCTGATATCCTCTTCAATCTCCTTTTTTAACATAGTATAATTTTCAGCATATAGGTCTGTTACATTTTTAGTTAGGTTGATTCCTAAGTACTTCATTTTTTTAGATGTTATTGTGAAGGGCGATATTTCCATAATTTCTCTCTTGGTGAGTTTCTTGTTTGTGTACAGGAATGCTATTGACTTTTGAGCACTGACTTTGTATCCAGCTACACTGCTGAATTTATTACCTCTAGTACTCTTTTAATGGAGTTTTTTGGGTCTTCTATATAGATTATCATATCATCTGCAAATAGTGATAATTTAACTTCTTCATTTCCTATCTTTATTCCTTTTATTTCTTTCTCTTGTCTGATTGCCCTGGCTAGTGTTTCCAGAACTATATTGAAAAGGAGTGGTGATAGTGGACATCCTTGTCTTGTTCCTGATTTTAAAGGGAAAGCTTTCAGATTTTGTCCATTTAGTATAATATTGGCTGTTGATTTGTCATAGATGGCCTTTATAACGTTGAGGTAGACACCATGTGTTCCGAGTTTCTGAAGGGTTTTTATCATGAACATGTGTTGGACCTTATCAAAAGCTTTTCTGCTTCTATTGAGATGACCATGTGGTTTTTGTTTTTGGCTCTGTTGATACAGTGTATCACATTTATTGATTTGCATCTGTGAAAACTTCTTTGCATTCCTGGAATGAACCCCACTCGGTCATGACATATAATCTTCTTGATGATTTGCTGCATTCTATTTGCTAGTATTTTATTTAGAATCTTTGCGTCTACGTTCATTAGTGAGATAGTTTTCCTTTTTGGTTGGGTCTTTTTCTGGTCTTTGTATGAGAGTAATACTCGCCTCCAGGAATGAATTTGGGAGGATTGCTGTCTCTTCAATTTCATTTAAGAGTTTAAAGAGTATTGGCATCAAGTCTTCTCTAAATTTCTTGTAGAATTCAGCTATGAATCCATCAGGACCTGGGCTTTTCTTTGTTGGTAAGCATTTTATTACGTTTTCAATTTCAATAGCTGATATTGGGTTATTCAAATTTGCTATATCTTCTTGGTTGAGCTTTGTTAGTTCATCTGTTTTGAGAAATCTGTCCATTTCCTTTGTGTTCTCCTCTCTATTTGAGCAGAGATTTTTAAAGTAAGTGTTTATGATCTTTATAATTTCCATGGGATCTGTAGTAATTTCCCTTTTTTCAGTCCCTATTGCATGAATTTGGATTTTTTCTTTTTTTTTCTTTATAAGGTTAGCTATAGATTTTTCAATTTTTTTATTCTCTCAAAAAACCAGCTTATTGGTTTATTAATTTGTTGTATTTTTTTAGTTTCAATTGCATTGATTTCTGCTCTAATCTTTACAATTTCCTCTTCTTTGAGCTTTAGATTTAACTTGCTCTTCTTTTTATAGAAGCTTGAGATGAAGCATTAGATTGTTTATTTGTGCTCATTCTGTTTTCTTGATATGAAAATTTATTGCTATATATTTCCCTCTTAAAAATACTTTCATTGCATCACACAGGTTACAATAGGTTGTTTCCGCATTTTCATTGAATTGTAGGTATTGCTTTATTTCGTCTTTAATTTCCTCTGTAGCCAACTGGTTGTTCAAAAGGTTGTTATTTAATTTCAATGTATTTATGCCAGTTTTGCAATTTGTTTTGCCATTAATTTTCAATTTCAGTGTGCTATGGTCAGATAGTATGCATGGGATAACATCAGTACCTTTGTATTTACTTAAGAATGTTTTATGGGATAATATATGGTCTATTTGGGATAATATATGGTCTATTTTGGAGAATGTCCCATGGGCAGCTGAGAAGAATGTGTGTTCTGAGGTGGTTATGTGGAACACTCTGTAAACATCTACTAAGTCCAATTGCTCACAGGTATGATTCAGTTCTATTATTTCTTTGCTGATTGTTTGTCTAGTTGATCTATCTCTTTGTGGCAATGGGCTGTTAAGGTCACCTGTAATCATTGTGTTCTTGTGTATTTGGTTTTTCATGTCCTTTGGCATTTGTCTTATATAGTTGGGTGCTCCTGTGTTTGGTGCATATATATTTATAATTGTTAGTTCTTCCTCCTGAATTTTTTCACTTACGAGTATGTAGTGACCTTTGTTTCTTTTAATCATTTTAGGTTTGAAGTTCACATTGTCTGCAAATAGAATAGTTACCCATGTTTTTTTCTGGGTTCCTTTTGCATGGAATACTGTTTTCCATCCTTTGACTTTCAATCTATGAGTTTCTTTTTGAGTCAGATGTGTTTCTTGTATATAGCATATTGTGGGATCCTGTTTCTTGATCCATACTGCCAACCTGTTTCTTTTGATATGTGAATTGAGCCCACTTACATTTATGGATGTCATTGATATGTACTGGCTTGACTTTGCCATGTTGTGTTACTATTGTTAGTTTCCTGCTTTTCTCCCTTATTTACTTTCTTGTCCAGCCTGGTGGTTTCTTTCTGTTGTTGTTCAGGAGATTGTGGCCATATTTATCTCTACCTAGGATGTCCTTCAGCCCTCTTTCTAAGGTTGGTTTGGTTGATATGAATTTCTTTAGCTTTTCTTTGTCATGGAACTATCTTGTTTCTCCATTAAATTTGAAAGACCATTTTGCTGGGTACATCAGTCTGGGTTGAAAGTTGTTTTCTTTTAGGTCTCAAAATACTTCACTCCAAGCTTGTCTTAATCTAAAGGTTTGTGCTGAGAAGTCTGCTGTGATTCTAATAGGCTTTCTTTGATAGGTGAGTTGTGTCTTTTCTCTAACAGCTTTTAGTATTCTGTTTTTATGCTGTATGCCTGAGATCCTAATTATTATATGTCTGGGTGTAGGTTTATGTTGATTATGACTTTTTGGCATTCTATATACCTCACTTATTTGTATATCAGATATTCTCACCATGTTTGGGACTTTTTCTGCCATTATTTCTGTGAACAGCTTAGCTATATCCTTTGCATTGTCTCCTGTCTCCTCACTAATGCCTATTACTCTAACATTGTTTCTCCTGGCATCATCTTGTAGCTGTTGGACTGTCATTTCATGCTGTTTTGTTGTTTTTATAAGTTCTACCCTTTCAAGATCGCTATCTGCAATCCTGTCCTCAAAGTCCGAAATTCTATTTTCAGCTTCATTTAAATGCCTTTGCAGGCTTTCAATACAATTTTTTGTTTCTTGCATATCTGTTTCAATTTGTTTTGTAGATTCTGCTTGTTTTCTGCATTGTTCATTCAAAGTTTCAGTCAATTTCCCATGCTCCTGTAGTTTCTTATCTATTTCTTCTCTAGCTATGTTGAGCAGCTCATTTACTAAGGTTGTTATTTCTGTCTTTACATAAGACATTATTTCTAATTTGAGTTCCTCTATAGCCTCATGGATTTGTTTCTTCACTTGATTTGCTCTCTTTTCAGAGATTTCTGGTGTATAACTTTTAGGGTCCTCTATTTCATTATTGGCTGTACTTGCCCCTGATGGACTAGATGTTCGGGATTGTATTTTGCCCTTTCATTTGCCCATTTTCACCGTTTGTGTAAATTTCTGGCCTTTCTATTCCAACAGTCACAACTTTAGTGTTTATTTCAGGGTTCTACTGCATGATTGATGTTTGTCAAATTGCTGGGTACCACAATGAAGAGGAGATCCAATCTCTTGAATTCCTCCTACCATCCCTGTTGGGTGAGTCCTATATTCTTTCTGGGCTAACTAGCACAGAAGTATTGATGTAGGGCAACTCTTAGTTCCTGCTGTTGTTATATCTTCAGGTTGTTGCAGGTCACCAGATCTCCCTGGCTAAAGTGTGTCAGCTAAAGCCGTACTGTGTCACTGGGGTGGGGAGTCTCATAAGCTCTTTTAATTTTCTCTAAGTTGGGGGAGGCATTATTGGCACACTCCCCAACCTGTCTGATGTTGTCTGTGTGGGGGAGGGGGTTACCCACTCTCTTGCCAGGTTAGCCAAGGTCTTACACTTGGAGGGAGTTTCACTTCCACTTCTATTTACCCACTGCAGACTTCTATTTTAAGGGGCAAACTCACCACTCTGACTGAAGCCTGACAATGTCTTCTGTTTGGGTGAGGGGTTCCTGAGCCTCTCATTTAGCCAGCATGGTAGTCCACTGTAGTCCAATGTTCCTGGTGGAAGGGCTGGTCCAGCAGATGTGGTCCCAGGCAGCTCAGGCTTGTGGCCCGCTTCCTTGATGTTTGTGGAGGAGGGGCAGTCCCAGTAGCAGCAGTCCCAGGCGCTTCAGGCCCTCCCCACCGGTCTCTAGGATGTTCCTTGCAGCAGAAGAGCAGGCCCAGCAGTCCCAAGCAGCTTAGGCCCTCAGCCGCTGGTCTCTGCAATGTTCCCTGCTGTGGTCCTAGCTGCTTTCCTGGTGATGGCAGCTCTCTATGGCAACAAATGGGTGGGTCTGCAGTGCCAACCAGGGGAAAAAATCTCAGGAGAAAGAAAAAGCCACACTGCAAAGCAGCCTGGACACACGGAATGACCCTGCCCGACACGTATTTCCAACAGATTTCAAAAAGTGTAAGCAGTCTGTTTTTTGAATTCTTGATCTTAACCTTTTTAACTGAGGTGGGGTAAAATTTCAGTGTAGTTTTGATTTGCATTTCCCTATGGACTAAGAATGTTGAACATTTCTCTTAAGTTTATTGACACCAAATTTCTGGTGATTTCCTGAGCCAGCTGTTTTTTTGTTTTGTTTTGTTTTGCTGCTGTAGTTATTGTAATGCTGGAGATTAAACCCCCAGATCTTGTGCATGCTTGACAAGTGCTCCACACTGAACTATACCCCTACAATCAAAAATGTAGTTTTGAATTTTGAAGAATAACTTTCTATGTATATTGCAAACCCATATTTATGCAATGAACTAAACTTGATGTATCACCTAAATTAGGCATGTTGCCACAATTTAGTTTTATTATTTGTGAACTGATATGATAAATGGCTGAATGATATATAATGTTTTAGTCATCTCTTGCTGTGTAACAAATTACCCAGAATACAGTGGTTTCAAACAATACATGCTCATCATATCACCATTTCTGTGGCTCAGGGATCTGAATGTGGCTTTGCTGTGTCCTGTGCTTCCAGGTCTTTCAAAGCTTGACTGGAGAGGATCCACTTCCAAGGCTCATGCTCCTGTGGTTATTACCAAGACTTAGTTTCTTGTAGGCTATTAGACCGAGGTCTCAGTTCCTTGTAAGCTATAAAGGACTTTCCCAATTCCTTACAACATGGTCCCTCCATGGGAATGCTCAAAGCATGGTATCTGGCTTCATGGAGATAAGTAAGCAAAACACAGAAGAGAGAGCCAGCAAGAGAGAGCATGCTAACAGGCAGTAAGTTATGCTGTTTTGTAACCTAGTCCTTAAAATGGCATTCTATCACTTTTGCCACTTTTATAGGCTGCTAAATCTAGCCTACACTTAAGTGGAAAGGATGACATATGAGTGTGAATGCTGAGAAGTAGAAATCATTGTGAACTACATTTGAGCTGCCTAACACAAATAATTAGAATTTAAGAAAATACGAAATGAATACCACAATACCAGGGGTACAAAAAATACACATTAGTGTAATTGAACTATTAAAGGAATGGATATTTAAGAGAGCTATGAAAGTTTAAGCTCAAATTCTTAATGCTTTTTTCTTTAATTCATAAACATTCACTGGCTGTCTGTTAGGTGCTGAGTATCATGATACACTCAGGGTGCCCCAGAGAGGAATAAAACTTTGTTCATGAGTAAAGGAGCTTATAGACTAATAAAGGAATGAGCATGATGAAAAAAATTGGTGTGGAAAATTTCATAATACAAATAACAGTGTTTTTGGAGTACAGTTGTAGAGTGAGTGTCCGGAAAGTTTACTTTGAGATGCTGAAATTGTGCAAGGAAGTGAGCATTGACCAAGAATTCCCAAGCAGAGAGTGATGGGAGGAAGAAGAGGCTATGTAAAGAAAGAATCTCTGCTCACCTGAGATCTATGAAATCAGAAATTTGTCAATCATGTAAATATGTAAAGAAATCATTAAGTGGCTGGGAAAAAGTTATTTTAATGGCCACCAAGTCTCGATGTTGATGCCAAAGAAAACAGAGGGAGTTCAATTCCCACAGCAAGAGTTGACACAGTAAAGATAATCTTGGGCATCTGCTCTTGTCTCCTTAGATATTCCTCAGGCAGAGTGGGGTGGATTTATCTGAGTGTCCTTGACAAAGCTTTGAAATGTGCACATTTCGTCATGAAGACTGGTGTTGACATCTCTCTTTTCCTCCATAGTATCTCTCTAACACCAGACTCTTGGTCAATCCTGGGTGACTTCTGGCCACCTGAGGCTCCATCAGGCCAACCTTAGTGACTCTGTCCCTACCAAGTTTCCCTGGAGATGTCTACCTCTTATCACTCATCTGACAGCAGTGTAGGAGAGACTTGAGGTCAACATCCATACTGGCAGAAAACCTGATACATCTACCACCCAATTTTAAGACCAGAGTCAATGGGGACAGCAAAAATGATTCACAGTGATGTGGAAGAATGCATGTGTGCATGCATTTGACTGTGGAGTACAATTGCATTATTTTGCTTTTAATTCTCTTATTGTTTGCTTTTGCTGTCACCTCAATTACATTTTCACAAATATACTTCCTCTTTTTGTGACAGGAGCACATGCTTGTTTCTTAGTTTAATTGTTTTTGGCATTCCTCAATTTCACATTCTTCAAAATAATGACAATGGTATGGTATTGTCTAATGACTGATGAGTTCTCCACTTTGTCAAGTTATTATTATCTTTTATCTAGTTACTTGATTTTTAAGGTGTTAGGTTATAATAAAAATAATTATAGATACTAGGGAATAACTGTAGTCCACAGAGGGTGACAGAGCTGACATTTGAACTCAAAGCCCGAGCTGTATTCTTTGCACCAAGCCAAGCAAAAGAACTGGTTGATGAAGGTCTTTTCCACAAACCTTGAGAAACCTACAATGTCATGAGAGCTTCCAGGTCGGGAAAGCTGGGTAAACAGCTTTTCTCTTTTGCAGTGAGGAGGTCCTTTCATCAGACCATGTGTTGATTAGTCTGCTGTCAATCTTTGCAATGAGTAGGTGGCTAGGATGAGCTAGGGGTGCTCCTTCAAGAGGATAATATTGCCTTTCTTATCCACTACACTAGCACAGCTCCTGGTTCATGCCTCTAGTGAGACAGAAGCCCCTGAATATGAGGATAGCACTCACAAATTAAAGACTCAACAAAATGGTTAATTTTTTCAGTATTCTTGAAAAAAGACAAAAGAAAAGTATTACTATGACTCTTTTCTAATTCTAATTTTTTCTAATTTTCTTTTCATGTGTCTACACACCTTTCTGGAGCTTTCTGAATTTGCCTATTTACGACATAAGATCCAGTTTCCCTTCACTTATCTAAGGGTAATAAAGACACTCTTCCCTGTTGACCACATAGCAGTTCTCAGGTGACACCTTACTCCCTATTTGAATATAAAAAGGTCTTAAATCTCAACATGCTCTAGAACTGGGATGAATTATTCCCAGTCTCTCTCTAACTGATAAAAAAGAGTACTCTTCTTTTTTCCTGCAAAGCATCTTTTATAAATGACATAATCTCATTGTTAAATTCTGAGCCATAATAGCAGCATGTATAAAATTGCACTGTAATTGTGTGCTTATATAGTGTTCTCTCTCACTAAATTTGGAACTCCCAGTTAGAGTCCTGTGTCATTCACTGGTATATTAAAATTCATATAATAGTGCCTGTACCTAGCAAAATGCCAACAAATGTTTATCTATGTAAAGTTATTTATTCATTCACCCATCTATTCACATTATTCAATCTCTCTGAATTTTACTTTTTTATTAAAACAACACCACAAAAAAGCACCTGGCAAATTGCCAAACACATAATAGATACTTAATAAATGGTGTGATATTTCTTCCCCTTACTCAAAGATGCAACTAATCACACTAAAGAAGTAGACATTATTTAAGGAAGGCAAGTGTTTGGGACCATCTCCTCAATTTATTTAGACATCCATGTCAGCTTTGAGTTTATCTATACATCCATGTCTATGACTAGGGAAGAGAAGGAAAAGGCTTCCTACAGTCTCCTGCTTTGTGTGTTTTACATGAACGTGATTTGTTTACAGACTACTAGCCTTGTTACTCTTGCTAGATGAACAGTTATAAATAACTCTTACCTTCCAGTCATGATTTGTTCTGGCCCAGCCCTCACTTTTTTTTTAAATTCAACCTTAGTTAAACATCTTCCCTTCTAATTGCTGTGTCTTTTTTACATCTGAATTCATCAAATGACTTTATTCTTCATTTTCCACTTTGACCAGGGAAGCTCAGAAATGTTTGGTGCTTGAAAAATGGAAATATCATAAAATACTACACATCACTAATATAGTCAAATTAGTACATGTGATTTGAAGTTTTATTGATGCATTAAAGAACTTGATTTGTCTCTATTTTTTAAAGGCCAAACTCTTGACTAAAATGTCTGTGATGACTTGAAAATTGCTTGTGCTTAATCAAGATGCTGATGGCTTAAATTTTGAACTTGATTAGAGAATTTAGACCCATAGTTCCATGTCTGCAATTTTGAAATTTTTCAAACTCTAATAGTTTATACTCTTTAGTTTAAGTTTGCTTTGTAACTTATGCAGTGACAAAATTTGAACTGATTTGGAGAGTTTATTTGCAGTATCTCTTTGTCCTATTTGAAAAGAATGTTTCATGGGAAAAAATATCAATATTTTGAGCCCTGCATGCTACTCCAGACATCATTGCAAATGTTATTATTACTTTTTTTTGCAAATGTTATTCAATATGTAGTTTATGTTCTCTGTGACTATCCTAAAATGTGAAAAGTCTAGGTTTTAAAAACAGTTTTAGTTTCAAAAGTTACCAAGGTTGATCCCTGAGGTATTAGTATTATACTAATAATAAGTTTCATCATGTTTATGTTAGTTTTAACGAATACTCCAAATAGTTGCTATCTACAAAAATGAATAAAGTAATATAATGTCTGGGATTTGTTTAAAGTAATATGAGACAACAAAAGTGAGTATCAAGAACTTTAAAGAGTCTTGACATTTACTTGACTTGGAAGCTTACAAGTTAGTCTATCAGTTTCACTGCTATTGGCAAAAGATATGAGATTCTTGGGTCAGAAAAAAGGGACTTTATTACTCACAGCAGCATGAGTTTTGTGTTTATATCAAATTTCCCATGCTTTCCAAGTCCCATAGAACAATGTAAAGTGGTCCATCTGGATGAATATTGTGCAAGGGGTAGGTTTGCATCACAACTGGGGAACCATCAGCTTAGAGAGCCCAAATATTTTATACTGGACTTTAAGTAAACCTTCCTAAGCTTTCCTTGGAGGGAAATGTTTATTAAACTGTTCAATAAACAAATCCACCTTCTGCTCCCAAGGAAGACACTGTATTTTTCAGGCAAGATTCTTTGCTATAAAAACATCTTTCATAAAGCATCTGTAGCAAAGGTAATCAGTACTTGTGCTTGTAACTCATGTGGAGGTACAGAAGACCAGGGAGAATTATTTTGTAAGAGTAGTGGTGGTAAGACAGTGGAAATAAATGAAGATATATATAACCATGAGTTGATAGTGCTTACAACTAGGTGATGGACAGACACACTGAGCTATAGTCTAGTGTATTTTTATAGCTACATTAAATAATATATTTTTAAAAGTAGCAGCTACTAGACATAAAGTACTATGTGACACTTTTCATATAAACCACAATAGACATTATTAACTCTTCACTTTCTGACATCTTTACTTCACTGAGCAAATGTCTGGAGTCTATTCAGCAAATGTTGGGGGCTAATTATATTATTGGCTTGCTAGAATACTGCCAAATTTGATATGATTTACTCAACTCTTTACATGTTTAATAACCACCAATTATGACAGTCATGTCTATTGGGTAATGATATAATTGACCTTTCAATTTTTAATTTTTTGAGAGTACAATACACATATCATATATACATAGATGTATACATCAGAATATACTATATATATATATATATATATATATATATATATATATATCAGTGGGGTAGGGGCAAAGGAGACTTCATTTATGTGCAAGGTATTTTGTCCACATGAATAGTAATTAGACAATCAAAAAAATTTTGAGACTAATGCGTGTATTTTCAGCAAGTATACGTTTTATATATATATATATATATATATATATATATATATATATATATATGCTTTAGAAAAACATAAATATGCTCTATTTTTAAAATGGAGGTGTCTAAACTAAAAAGTGAGTGTCTTATTCCCCATAGCCAGGCACCGCCCTCTCTGCAATTCCTCATTTGCCTCCAGAGAGGTAATTGCTGTTAACAGTTTGCTGTGTATTTTCCAGTCTAGTTTCTATCAATTTATATACATTAACATGTAAAAGTACCAATACAAGTTTTAAAAACACAAATGGGATTATATCGTGCATACTTTTATATACCCTGCTTTTTTTTATTTAAAAGTTTCTTGATTTTAATTTCAGTATATGTGAAACTGATTCTATTTTAAAATGTGTAGCACAGAGTCTATAGAATGGATATATCACATTTGAAATATCCAACCTAGGTTCATTTTTCACTGCTGCTAAAATTTTTTTATACTTATTACAGACACATCTCACAATTACATTCTGTACCAAACAAGCTTCGCAGACCAGTTCCAGCCT
The DNA here is from genome assembly GCA_004027295.1 of Dolichotis patagonum. Lineage (NCBI taxonomy): Eukaryota > Metazoa > Chordata > Mammalia > Rodentia > Caviidae > Dolichotis > Dolichotis patagonum. The sequence continues at coordinate 21,484 of PVJX010019247.1, read as the reverse complement.
ACCTGGGGCTATAATCTAAAATAAGCTAGATACAAATGTGTACCAAGATTGCATGCTCTTTATGTATCAAGAGTTTTGAGACCTTTAAAACATTGTCTTTTCAATTGTAGAAGAAGGAGCTTAATGAAGAATAGGATATTTATATAGTCTCAAAATATCTCTTCATCAATTATTAATCACAAAAGGAAAATTTAAATAGTAAAGGAACCAAACTTTATGCAAATCAACAAAGTTAACCTCACCAATAAGGCCAAGTAAGCAGCCAGTTCTTCCAGCTACATACCCTGGCCGGGGATTTAGCTCAGTGGCTTAAGCGCCTGCCTGGCAAGCACAAGGTCATGAGTTCGATCTCCGGTACCAAAAAAAAAAAAAAAAAAAAAAAAAAAAACCAGCTACGTACCTTGAGAGAGATATAACATGAGGCATTCTAGCCAGTTACACAGTTCTTGAATCAAATCATAAGAAAACACTGGATAAACTTACACAAAGAGATGGTTTATAAAATAAATGGTCCATGTGCTTCAAAAATAATGAATGAAGTAAAAATATTGATGAAAGGCAAATGTAAAGGCTTAGGAACTGTTCCAAATTGTAGTAGACTAAATATACATGGCAGCTCTAAATGCAGTGTGTGATCCTGGACAGGAGCCTATACTAGAAAAAAATGACTGTGAAGTATGTTGTTGGAACAATCAAGAATGGAATATGGACCATAGATTAAAGTACTGCATTAATGCTAACTTTCCCAATTTTAATAACTGCACTGTACTCCTGTAAAATTTTGTGTTGAGAATATATTAGGTTATGTTAGGAATCATAGGGAAGAGACTTCGAAGAATTAGGGGATAAATAAGAATGCTGCCTGCAAGAGGTTCAGCAAAGAAAGTGTGTGTGTGTGTGTGTGTGTGTGTGTGTGTTGTGGTTTAGATGTCCCTCAAGAGCCTGTTGTGCTAACAGGCAGGGCTTTTGGAGGGTGATTGGATCATGGATCTTACAGCTGACTTGCTGTTAGGAATTGAGGTCTAGTCAGAAGAGGCAGCTGTGTAGGAATATGCCCTGGAAGGGTCTATCTCTCTCCCTGGCTCCTCCTTTGGCTCTCTGCTTCCCTATCACCAGGCCACTTGCAGCTCTCCCCTGTCCTGAAACTCTGCCATCCTACCCTGCCTTGGATCCAAAACTGTGGACTGAAACTGTAAGCCAAAATAAATCTGTCCTTCCTTAAATTGTGAGTGTCCAGTATTTTGTCCCAGCAAGGAGGAAGTAATCAAGATGGTGTGTGCATACAGTAAGAAAGACTGAGAAGGATAATTTGGCATATTATTGCAAATCAGTGAATATCATTAGGTATGGTGGCACACACCTGTCATTCCAGTGCTTGGGAGGCAGCTGAGGCTAGAGGATCCTGTGAGTTAGAGGCCAGCGTGGGCTACTTATTGAGGTCAAGGCTAGCCAGAACTACATATGCAGTGAGACCCTGTGTCAAAAACGAAAGGGACTATAGCAATAACCAGTACATGAAAATTTTTTAAATATTTTTTTACAATTTTCTTTCTAAAACTAATTATTTGAACTAAAAATTTGAAGACCAAGTCTTGCCTTCAAGAGCATGGAGAGAGACATGCAGTGGATAAGTCACATATTCAGGTGATGGACACAGGGCCTAGTTCAACCTCTTGCCTGCTTGAGGTAAGCTCTAGTTATTCCATTTCAGGGAATGAATGTTCTTTCAAAATAGATTTACTAAAGATATTTCATATATCTCACAATTAGGAGCTGCCAAAACATTTCCCTTTCAGAAATACAAATAGCTGAATAGCTGTGAATTTACAGAAGTGGGAGAAAAATTGTATTTTAAATGGAAAGTTGTTTTAAGAAAGCGATGTCTTGCATCAACCGCTTCTACTAATTCTTCTCTTGGGGCAATGCAGGAAGCTGTGCTGCAGCAGATAAACCTGCTTTCACCTTTCATTCTTTCCTTTTGGTAATGCAGATGGAATTGGTGAACAATGGAACGGGGCTTGAGTTTAGAGACACATGAAAACACAGAAATTATTTGAGAAGATCAATAATCACTTTGATCTCTCTCAGTTGCTCCAAGGAGCTAGTAATAGCAATTATCTTAACAGCTTTATTGAGATATAATTCAGAGACATACATTTTATCTGTTTAAAGTGTATAATTCAATAGTTTTTAATATATTCCCAGAGATGCAAGTACCACTAATCTTTCTGTATCTCCAGTTTGCTTATTCTGGCCATTTCATATAAGTAGAATCATATATGTACACACATGGAAACCTGCTATTGAAATCATTTGCCAATTCTTTTTTTTGCAGATTTTTGAGACAGGGTCTAGCTATATAATGCAGACAACCTTGAACTTAATATGTAGACCAGTTTGGTCTCAAACTCATGGCAATCCTCCTGCCTCAACCTCCTGAGTGCTGGGATTATATATCTATGCCACCATGCCCAACCACTTGCCAATTTTTAGTTGGGTTATTTATCTTTTCATATATACGTTGTAAGACTTTGTATATTCCAAACATAAGTCCCCTAGTAGATATATAATAGATAATCAGCAATAGCAATTTATGTAAGTTGGCTATCATTGGGCTGTTTTATTTGGACTTTTTAAAAGTTTTATTTTTAATAACACTTTTGCAGTACATAATTATTACATTCATTGTGGGGAGTTGGTACATGTACATAACACATCTGAATTTTTTTCTATCCCCTTCCCCTCCCTGCCATCCTCTATTTCTCTATCTGTTGGTTCTCTTCACTTTTGCAATCTCGTTATCTCTCTGTTTCTTATTATCTGTCTTTTATTTTGATTTTTAATTTACTTATATTTGGAGTTTCTCATATAAGACAAATCATGTAGTATTTAAGCTTGTGTTATTCTGATTTATGTCACACGACATTATGATCTCAAGGTGATTCCATTTTCCTACAATTGACTCAAGTTTATTCTTTATGGCAGAGTAGTACCCCATTGTATAGCCGTACCACTATTTCTTTATTCACTCAGCTGTTGATGGACATATAGTCCACTTCCAAGATTTAACTATTTTGAGTTGTGCTTCTATAAACCTGAGTGAATACTCATGTATGTCTTTAACTCTTTCATGAAGATAACTAAAAGGGGAATAGCTGAGTTGAATGAAATTTCTAGTTTCAGTTTTTCAGTGACCCTCCGTACTGATTTACATAGTGGTTGCATTAGTTTATTTTACCACCAACAATGTAGAAGGCTTTCTTTCCCTCTACAGCCTCACCAGCATTTGTTATTATTTGATTATTTGGTGATAGCCATTTTTTTCTGGAGTGAGATGGAATTTCATGTTGTTTTAATGTGCATTTTCCTAATAGCCTATGATGTTGAATTTTTTTCACGTAATTATTGGCTATTTGTACTTCTTCTGAAAAGTATTTATTTCAGTTGCTCATTTTTTGATTGGATCTTTTATATGACATTGGATGAATTTCAGATTGTTGTGTGTACCACTCTTGATTTTAAGAAAACTGGTTCAAAGTACAATTATCCCTCCAAATCTCAAGGGATTGGCTCCAGTATTCATCCTGTCTCTCCCTACAGATTCCAAAGTTTATGGATGCTCAAATCCTTCACGTAAATATCATAATATTTGTGTATGACAGATATATCATTGTGTATATTTTAAATCATCTCTAGATTACTTACAACACTAAAAAATGTAAGTGCTTTATAAATACATGTCATACCATTATTGCTTAGGGGATAATGATAAGAAAGAAAATGTGAACATATTCAGTGCTGATGAAATTTGTTTCTGAATATTTTTGATCTGGGATTGTTTGAATTTATGAATGTAGAACCAATAGACATGGAGGGCTGACTGTGTTTTATAGACTGTGTGCACCAGATTAGAAAAATCTTCTAGTAATTGCCACCTGGGTAAATTTTTCTGCTCATACATTCTTACAGGACACAGTCTGATCCATATTTTAGGTAGTTCATATTAAATTAAGCTGCTGTAAGAAAAAGACCTCAAACACAGCAACTTAAAGACTCCAGAAGTGTATTTCTTTTTCATCTAATAGTTCCAAAGAGAATAGTTGTATTAATGATGTAACCTGACTCCTATAACAAATAATTCCCAAATATGAGTGACTGAAAACAATAAAAAATGCTTATTTCTTGCTCATATCATAGACCAATCTGATGATTAGATTAGCAATCTTCTTTATGGTAATTTAAAGACCCATACACTGTCTATTTGAGTGATATGTGCCCATGAAATAGGGGAGGTGTGATCTATTTTTTGGAAGGACCAATTGCTGCCACAGGGATCCATTAATGGTAAAATGCAGTCAGAGACCACAGCATCAAGGAGAGAGAGTGACAAGATAGGCTGGAAAGGACAGATTATAAAGGACCTTGTTAGGTTGCAGAATGCTAGAGTTTGGATCTAGACTGTCCCAAAGGCCCATGCGTTAAAAGCTTGGTAGCCAGTTTGGTGCTATGAGGAGGTGGTAAAAGCTTTAAGAATTGAGCTTAGCAAGAAGTCTTCATGTCCTTGGGGACATCCCCTTGCCGGAGACTGTGGGACCCCTTGTCTCTTCTACCTTTCCTTGACTCTTGGCTTGCCATGAGGGGAGCTGCTTTGTTCCACCATGTACCCCCACCATGTTGCCACCACAGGCCACAAGCCATAGACCCAGTCACTCAGGGATGGAAACCTCCAAAGCTGAACCAGAATAAGCCCTTTCATTTTATAAGTTGATTATCTCAGGCAGTTGTCATAGTGACAGACAGCAAATGCACACAGGAGGGTGGACATACCACATGGTAGAAGAGTGGGGGATAGAACCACAGTCTGATTTAAAAGCTTTTTTAAAGCCAAGAATAGTGGTGCATTCCTGTAATCCCAGTGCTCTGTGGGGCTGAGGCAGAAGGATACCAAGTTTGAGCCCAGTCTGGGCAATTTAGGGGCTTAGTAAGAGCTTGTCTCAAAATAAAAAATAAAGAAGGACCAGATATATAGCTCAGTGCAAAGGCCTTGTGTTCATTTCCTAGTACACATACCTGCACACACACATAAATACATGTACGCATGTGGGCACATGCCCAGAGTACTCTAGCTCTAATAAATATGCAGGAAATTTTGGAGGGAAAGGAGTACTAGTTAGACTCAAATCTACTGCATCAATTTATATAGAAGTTGATGGCTTAAATCCAGTTATTTTCAGCAGAAATGAAGACAATTACATAGATCTAGAGGGAGCATCTTCAGGCCTTCCAGACTGGTAGACAAGGAACAGCTAGTAAGGATGAAGGTGCAGGATGACATCCTGCCAATCATTGTCTGGCATGGAGCAAGCCTGATGGAGAATTATAAATTCAGTTTATGCTCAGGTTACTCTGAGGTTTTCAATGAAGTCCTCTTTGGCGAAAGTGACATGAATTTCAGAAGCAAGAGACCTGCAGCAGAAGTAAGGATGGCAGTTGGAGCAATGAGAATTACTGAAATGGCATGATGTAGAAAGGACATCACGCAGAGTGAGAATAGAACAGACCTGGGACAGAGCCTGACAGAGCATCAATATGCTTCACAGATAAGGAAGATCCAAAAGGAAGCTTGACAGAGTTAGAGGGGTGAGGGCTGAGACAGGTGTCAAGGGAATGTAATATCAGAGAGACTAAGGGAAGAGATAATTGCCTGAAGGACAGTATGGTCAACAATGTCACTTGGACTTGCCCATGGTGATTTAACAAAACTTGGAACTCCAACAAAGATGGGTGCAGGACCTAGACTGATTAGATTGATAGCACACCGAAGGCTATGGAGGGAAGGTTGCAGGGCACCCCACTGGCTCAGAAAGTCAGGTTTCAAAGAGGATAAGAGAAAGAGCCAGTGGCTTGCAGAATGTGAGTGTGGGGCTGAGGGATTTTGCTTCATGTATGTGCCAGGAGCATCTGGTCTGTGATCACCAATGAGAAAATGAGGTGGTCTAAAGATAAAAGGTGGGAAGGAGCATAATTATCAAATGGTGAGGAAGGAATTAGCCTTAAATATGAATTCTCTTCCCCATAAGTCATTTCCTCCATGGAGGATTCCAAATATTAGAACTGTATTTCTTAGATGGAGAGGAAATGAGTATCCTTGTAACTCTCATCTTATTCCTGCCTCTTCAACTTCTACCTAGCTGCAATCATGTTTCCTCTTCAGTTTCTTTTTACAAAAATCCATAGTTCCTTCAGACATCTTTCATACAATTTGGTCTCCAGGTTTCATCAGAACAATGTTCAGCTTCAAATGTCAAACTGGAACTACTAAAATCTTTCCAGCCGTGGGTTGGCATATGAAGTAGCAAGTCATTGTTTATGTTTCATTTCTTGATCTGGGCACTGTATAATTACTATCATTCTATAAATTATATTATAAGCCTTTTAAAATCAAATTGTACAAATATTTATTTTGTAATTATAAACAATTAAAATCCCCAGGACTTTTTCCAGGAACTGCTTTTAAGCCACCTCCCCCATATAGAACACTTGGTATGGGTTTTAAGTTTCTTTTTGCTAGTTTTGGTTTATTATTGCAAGGTGAAATCCTATTGGCTAAGAAATGGACTCGGACATCCAACATTTTTATTTCATTTTATAGCTTTTATTTTGTTTGTTTTATAGCTTTCCAGTCAGAGCTATTGACTTCAACATTATCCAATGTTATTGCAGCAGGTAGAATTCTAAGACAATTGAGACGATTCTCACCTGCCTGGTACTCACACCTTGGTGTGGTCCTTGGGAAGGCAATAAAAACCTGTGATTTGCTTCTAATTAAGTGTGCAGCAAAGATGAAGGGATTTTGCAGGTGTAATGAAGGTCCACAAACAGTGATCTTTGATATAATCCACTGGGTGATTATTCCATGTGGGCTTGACCTGACCAGGGGAGCCTTGTTAAAAGAGGGTCCAGACCTTCCCTGAAAAAAAGAGGCATGAGGCAGGATGTGTCTCTCTACATCTTTGAGGAAGCAAATAACCATATTAAAAACAATCTACAGAAAGGGTGCCCACTAGGCAGCTAGCAGGCTGGCTGGAGCCTCCTCCCAACTCAAGGAACTGATTTCTGCCAACAACCTGAAAGTGTTCGGAAGAGATCCTCAAGTTTCTGATGAGACCAGTGCTTCAATCTTGATTGAATAGAACCCTGCGAAGGATCCACAAAAACTGTAAAATAATAAATATATGTCATTCTAAGCCATGGTTTGTGGTAATTTGTTATACACATACAAAATACTTGTCTTGAGCGAGATAGCTGGGCTGTACAGGGGGAGAACACCTTTGATTTGTGACTCCCTCTGCCACTTCTCGCCTGTGGCTTCTAATGCATTCTGAGCTCCTTGCTCATCGTGGTTAATGAACTTTGGTGACAGACAGAAAACATCATTATACTGTGTCACATAACAGCTGCTTCTGGGCCAGAAGAAAACTACCTCCATGTGAGTAGTACATACTGAAAACCAATACTCTTCATGTCAGACTACTGTGGTACTTATTAAAGGCCCAGCTGATTCATTCTATGACAAAGCATCTGAATCAGGCATTAGTGGACCTTCTGTGTCATTGTGAGAAAGTTATTTGCCTCAGGATAAAAAATGTTAAATATTCTGAACACACTTGAGCCTGCTGACTAAGAGACCAGCCCTGCCCTCTCATTAGTACTTTGTGGGCTTTAGGACTTTAAGATTCTACTTCCTTAAATGTGGTCACCTTGGCATGTTTTTTCAATGACTTTGGTGACTTAGGGAGGATTGGTTTCTCCAAATAATAGCCAAGAAGGCAGAAAGTAATTGGATTTGGCATACTCTGTAGCATCGCACTGGATTGCTTTTAGATGAGCTCTTGAAGAAAGCTTATTTAAATCAGAACAAAGAGAGCGATTTGGCTGGAGGCACTGATGAGTTTCTATGACTAACACTGCATGTCAGCACCAGGCTTTCATTTGATGGATATTATGACTTCAATGTACAGACACCACAATACTGAAAGAGGAGAGGAAAGCAAGTCACCTCACCTCATTTCAGAAAGCTTGAAGGAATAAGGTGAGATTCCAGGAGAATAAATGGATTCTATATTGGGCATTGGACAAATGGTCAGGCCGCTAAAGTTTCAGGGGTGATTTCATATCTCAGAGAGATTTTGAGGCAAATATGCAGCTAGCATAAGCAGGCTTTTTAGACCTCATTAGTATTGACTTTAAAAGAACAAATAATTCTTTGATTGCTTTGTGGGTGGGGAGTGATTATCTTGTGCACTGCAGGATGTTCACCATCATCCTTACGTTCGTTCTACCCATGAGATGTCAGTAACATACTCTCCAAGTTGTGACATCCCAAAACTGCCTCCATAAATTTGATTGAGTATTTTTGTCACTCTGCCTGAGGTGGCACAGAGAAAATAAGAGAAGACAAAGATGAGCGAGGCCTTTAATGTGGGCATGGGAGAGGTTGCAGAAAAGGGGGGTGCAGGGGTTCTCAGCAAGAATAAAGAAGTGCAGCTACTTTTATCAGCTTTGCCTGGGGGAGGAGTTTGGGAGGTTGGTAAAATGACATATTAACAGCTGATTTGAAGGAGCATCTGCCTGTGCAAAACAGGAAACAGAAAAGTTTACTGGGGGCTGGGAGTAGAGCCCTTGGTGGTAGTGGAGTCGGGATTGGAGAGGGCTCGGCGCATGCGCAAAAAGGGAGCAGGAGGTTTATTTTTGGAATGAGAAGGACAACATGGAAGTTACTCTTCTTCTCTGGATCCGGTACCAAGTTGGGCAGATGTCATGTTACAGATAGCTAAACTCCAGGCTAGCAGAATCTATCAAAATTGTCAAAGGTCCTCAGGGCAAAATCACTTCCACCTGAGAACCATTGATTTAAAATAAGTAAACAAACATTTGGGTTTTTTTCCCCATTGTTGTAGTTTGGATCTGGAAAGTCCCCCGAAGTCTCATGGATTCAGAGGTGGCACTCGTGGAAGGTGAATGAATCATGGGAGCCCTATAAGCTGACTTGCTGTTAGGAGGCAGAGCCTGGTTAGAGGTGGGGTTTTGGGAGACAGACTAGGAAAGGTAGATTTCCTGCTCTGGCTCCTCCCTTCTCTTTCTGCTTCCTGGCCACCATGATGTGAACAATTTTCTACTGACAAACTCTTCCACCATGCCCTTCCCCTAGCTCCAAGGTATTTTTCCCCAGCAATGAGAAAAGTGACAATGTCACCCATTATCTATTTTTGTATTTTCTTAATTTTCTCAATTCAGTTTAACCAAAGTAATTGCCCTGAGGTGCTGCACAGAATTCTGCCACATACTAAAAAGTGTCTCTGTCTTTGCTTTCTTCTTATCTAGAACTAACTACAGACCAGAAATGTTTTAGTCTTCTGCCAGGATGTTCAGTTAAATACTCAAGACTGACATAAATGTGGTTCTACAGAAGACAAGGCCCCTAACTGTGATTTTTTTTTTTGTATCAGGGATCAAATTCATGATCTCGTCTTTGCCAGGCAGGTGCTGTACCATTGAACTAAATCCCTAGACCTCAATTGTTTAATTAGCAGTACTGTTGTGACCTTTGCCAGCCCTGTTATTAAAACCACATTATATTTAATAATTATAAGTTTTTAAAGGAAAAGGTACCCAGTAAATGCTTATCCTCTCCAAGGACTTGAAAGAGTTGATCAGCAAGCCCAAGTTTCCCCAGTCTTGCTTAGGAGTATGGGCATAATTTCAATGTTTGAGGACAATGTCCAACAAGAAATCACCGAATCACGGAATAACTTGCTTTTATTGTTTGTTTTTGTTTTTGAAGCACTAAGGATGAAACCCGGGCCTCCCGCATACTAAGCAATTGTTCTAGCACTGTGCTACAAAGCCCTAGATAACTTGCTTTTTGTGTCGGCTTTCCTTCAAGGAAAACCCTTTTTCTTCTTGGTTATAAACATACACATGTTCACTGAAGACAATGTGAAAAAGACAGAAAAGTTCAAAAATAAAGTTAAACACATTTGACCCTCATTTCCATGAGTACCAGCTGCCACCTCTCTGTTGTAGGCACATGGGTAAAGAGTAACTGCCTCCTTGTAGTTAGGTATGATCAAGGTGCTTTTGGCAGCTGATGAAAGATGAGCAGAAGTTCACATGTCACTGGTAGGTAACAGCTTTTAATTGCCCATGTGGGAATCCCCACCTCTCTCTACTCCTGCCTTGTGGTTGAGGAGGCCCCTGTGGCCATAGCCATGTAATCTTGACCCGTCGACTGGAGCACAGTTGTCCCAGAGAGTCAGCCAGGACCTTTAATCAAAATGTGAGTGATGAAGAATAAGCCTTTGCTGTTTAAAGCCCCTGAAATAGCAAAGCCATGTGTTACTATAGCAGAACCTAGCCATAATCCCATAACCCAGAAATCATTCTTACCCATATTTAAAACTCTCTTCAAGAACTTCTTGAATCTATGATTTTATATAGTTTGGCTCTTAATGTTTTATGCTCTAACTTATACCATTAGGTACACTATGGAAAATGTTTCTTTGCTTTCCTCCTGCCTCCAGTATATCACATTTCTTTCCTCTTAGCACTTACCACTTAGTGAAATTATTTTTATTCATTTGCCTATTTTCTTGGCTTTTGTTATTTTTCTCCTTTGAAATATGTTTCATGAGGATAAGAATCTTATTTTTTAATACCACATTGTTATATTAGTATATTTTTACATTTATCACAGCAGTTGGTATATGTATATAACACATCTTAATTATTTTTGTACTCTCCTCTCCCTCCCTGCTCCTTCCAACTCTTTCTCTCCTTCCTATTTGCAAAATCTTTATTTTCAATTTTTTCTCAATTCTGTTTTCCATCCCCTTTCCCTCCCCTTCTCCCCTTTCCTTCCATCTCTTACTCATTCATTTATTTAAAAAAGATTTCCTTACTTCTTGTTCATCTATCCTCTATTTTATACTCTTTCTTTCTCTCTCTTTCTCTCTCTCTCTCTCTCTCTCTCTCTCTCTCTCTCTCTCTCTCTCTCTCTCTCTCCATATATATATTTCATCATATAAGAGAAGCTATGTGACATTTAAGCTTGTGTGTCTGGCTTATCTCACCGGCATTTATGGAATACTACTCTGCCATAAAGAAAGATAAACTCTAGGCTTTCATAGGTAATGGATGCACTCTGAGGAATCTTATTTTGTCATGCTCAATTTTTCCCCTTGTGCCTAAAAAGTGTTTAGCACATAACCAGTGCTTAATGCATATTTTTTGAATAAATAATGAATAAATATTCCACATGGATTTACCATACATTATTTAACAATTTGCAGATTCCTGGACATTCTATTGTTTTTAGCTTTTCTCTTTGAAGAACATCATTTTATGTAACCCTTTTTATTTGCTTCTGATTACTTTCTTTACTATAAATTCTTAAAAATGAACTAGTTACATATTACAAAAGCTGAATAATAGTAAGCCTTGTGGTTCACATTGTCCAACTCCCCTTCAAAAAGATTGTAGCAATATTCACTTCCCAGGGTGAACATAATGCTTGGTATTCACTTAGTTAACATACACAGACACTGCAAATACTGCCTTTTAAGAAGTCAGGACTATATTTCACAACTTATTGCTCATAATCTTTTCCATTTTCTTTATTTCTTATTTGATATGAGTTTGTCTAATGACCTGGGAATTCACATCTATCATCTATCTATCTATCTATCTATATATATATATATATATATCACATTGAAAGCCCAGAACAAAGTGAGCAATTCTGGTTTTCCTTTCTGATTTTTTGCTATTACTTTCCCCAACATTTTCTCTTGGGACCATCCCAATAATTTCCAATACAATTCTAACCTTCTTATAGGAGAAAAGTGATTAAGAGCATATTTGCTCCAGAGTTCTTAACACACACACACACACACACACACACCCAGAAGACTGAATTGTCACTGAGCCAATTAGTTTCCACAAATAATTGGGAAGAGGCTCAGATATCAACAAATCAAGTACTTTAGTGGAGAGAAGTTTGTTTAAACATTGGAGAGTGAGATGTAAAATGTCACCAATTTGCCCATGGATGTTGAGTTAATGACTCACCATGAGAGCCAATTTAAAATTCTTCAAGCCACTATATACATTCAAAAGGCTCTTGTAGAGGAGGGAGGAGCACCAGGTGCTAACTGAGGGAAGGTGTCTGGCTAAACTAGCAACCAGAGATAAAGAGTTTGAATCCATTTATAGACCTAAGTTTCCTGCTGTTCATTCTGTGTAGCTCAAGCTTCTCGATATTAATGAAATTATCTTCAAGTGAAACACCAAGACTTGGGAGAGAAATTGAGCACGGAAAATCAATACTGAGTTTCAGTGGTTCCTGACCAGAAAGAACATTAAGCTCCTTTTTATAGCACGGAGAGAGAGTGACTCATTCCAGACTCCCTGGTTGGTGGGCAGAATCACAAACAATATTCAATTTGGATACTTTAAAATCTTACTGCAATCATTCAAATTTAAGATGTTGGCTGTTTTTTGATGGTATTGATATTGACTTGAATTTTTTTTACAGTTTTAATTGGGTTGGCATTTTAATTAGGTATTAACATGCTATGTGTAAAGGAAGATGAAACTAATTATTTGGGCTGCGGCCTTTTGAAAGAAGAACACTTGTCAATAACATCAGAGGGTATTGGCAGTAAGGAAGGTCAGAAATCCTCTGATCTTTTCTCACGGGGAATGCTTTGAATTCGATGTTGTTAAATATAACACAGAAATGAATGCAGGATAGTTTGCAAAATGTTTTCCTCCCATCTTGTGAGAGTATGTTCTAAATCTTTATTTTTTCTTCAAAAGTGTTGAAGAATTTATAATTTGTATAAATCTATACTTTTGTATGTATATACTCATACATATCTGTAGGTTAGTATTCATATTACACTGTAGCAGGAGGTAAACTACAGTTGGCTACCTGTTTTTCTAAATAAAGTTTTATTGACTACAACATGCTTATTTATCTAGGTGTTGTCTGGGACTGCTTTTGTGCTACAATGACAGTTCTGAGCAGCTTTGAAGGAGACCATGTGGTCTTTTACAGAAAAATGTTTACAAGTCCCTGTTCTAGAGCCGGATCTCTGTTCTTAGTACATTTCAGTCACGAGAGAATACGAATTCTTATAAATAAATTCTAAAAATCTATTTATGAGTCATAAACTATGCAAAGAAGGGTCTTGTTGATATAGAAGTAAAAACAAGAAGCTTGAAAAAAGAAATTCAGTGACGTCAAAGGCCTTGAAAAAGACAGAGAAAAGTGATGCTGTTATTAACCTGAAATTAATGAAAACTTAACAAAATATGCCTGTAAAAATGCATGTATTAGGGATTAAGTGTAAGTGAAAGAAAGAAGTATCACAAAAGACAAGTATCAGTGCCAGGACTCCTGGCAAACCACGAAGTCACATGACTGACAACCCACTGCCCACCCCACAGACTGAGATGCAGTTTTGTTGGTTGTCATTCTCCGGAGGCTTAGCAGGCCACACCAGTGAAATGGCATGTTATGCGAAGGCAGCAAAAAGAATCCCAACCCAATGCTTCATCTTCCCCTTTTCCTTTGCTTTTGGGGACAGACCTCACCAACCTGCGGGTTAACTTGGTTCTTGATTTGTCTGTTCTCTCCTGTGCTGGGGTTTATTTCTTACTCACTTCATCTGCCTCACTCAGGTGCCACCTCAGAAGACCTCAGAAGGTCCTGTGACCCCTTCCCTTCTTCCCGTGCCATGCACAGCCATAAACAGTCTGAGTTCTGCAACTGCACATGTGTTCCTATGGATCCTGTGCCCATTGCCAGGGCAAGGTCCTCAAAACTGTGTTCCACCAGGTTCTGTACTTAAGACAGAGCCATTTCCACCCCATGTAAAAGGAGGAAGAGATGGCGCTGGTATGAAACATGAGTACACAGACACGGCCAGAGATATTGCTGAACCCAGTGCTTAAGCTTCCCCAAGGTTAGTGCAACGTGAGTATATACATATTTGCTAATTAATTGATTCCATTAATGAGCATTCTCTTAGTGCTGACACTGCCTTATGAGCTGGGGATACAAGGTAGACAAAGCCTGTGGCCTCACAAACTTGTACTCTAGTGGGGACAGACAGAGAAAGAAGGTTGTTCAAACGGACCTCACCACCACCCCTGCTGTTTTACAGATGAAAGAAACTGAGAGCAATTATGTGTGTGAAATTCTTACTGGAACCATTAAACTTTTATTCATTTTAGAAAATGTAAAGAGGTTAGCCAGGTGTGGAGTCACATGCCTTGTATCCCAGTACTCTGGAAGGCTGAGATAGGTAGATCCCAAATTGTCATCTGAACAATTTTGCAATTTAGTGAGACTACATTTCAAAGATAGAGAGAGAGAGAGAGAGAGAGAGAGAGAGAGAGAGAGAGAGAGAAGAGAGAGAGAGAGAGAGAGAGAGAGAGAGAGAGAGAGAACCAATTTACAGGAAGGAAGTGCCCAGCCTTGGGAGGGAGTTTGCAATTTATCCTGAGCATGATGAGGACAGCAAGGTTCTGAGCAGGGGAGTAACGTGTTTCTCTCAGGTTCTCTGGAAAACAGCATAGAACAAGAGAAAGGGAAAAGCCATCTGGACAGAGCTGACACAGGATCTGCTTTGAGGGTAGAAGAATCAATTATGAAGATGAGGAAGACAGAGACCAATTATGAATGAGCCCAAGCACTCAAGTGGTGGGTCTGAATGTTTGGATACATGAAGTGGGTATTTACAGTCATATACACATGTGCACACACATGTCAACCAACTAAGAGAAAAACTATTAAAGAATTTAAATATTATTATACGCAATTTTTTCAGTAAATGTAAGAAAATGTCCTCAAGCCACCTGACCTTGACTTTTCTTTAAATGAAATAAAAATGTTTAAAGGAAAAGTTGGATGGCCAGGAGTGGTGGCACATACCTGTAATCCCAACACTTGGGAGGCTGAGGAAAGAGGATCACTGTGAGTTCAAGGCCAGGCTGGGCTACATGGTGAGTTCAAGCCAGCCTGACCTGCATAGCAAAATCCTGTCTCAAAAAGACAGAAACAATAATAATAAAGAAAAAGTTGGCCCCGAGACTTTTAAAATTTGATAGGTAAGAAATGGAGAGCATAAAGTGGCCCAGTGGGTACTCAGTCTTAGCTGGTATATGCAGAAACAAGTGTAGAACTCCCTTCTTTGTTTCCTTACAAATTCAGGCATAAATCATCCTGACTTTTATAAAAAGAAAAAAAATTACTATTTCCTTTTTTTGATCTATTTAAAGTAAAGTTTGAAGTTCAGCATGAGCAATTAACTTTTGGGAATTGTTTTTAAGTAGTGATTTAATAGTTACAAAATTCCCAAACCCATATACACAAACTTTTGAAGATGCCCATAATTCAATTTTACTTCTGTTAAAAAGTTATAGAATCTAATCAGTCCTTGTTAAGTTCTACTTCCCCTTCTACTTTTACTTATGCTATATGGCAATAACCTACTGAATTACTTAAAATTGCATATATAAACTTTTCCTCTGCAGAATACCTTTAACCTTAAATTTGTAATCTACAGCCCACAGAAGGGACAAAATCTACCTGAATATATTAAATTTTATTCCCTCAGAGATGAAAAGAAGGAAATTTAAAGTATGAGGATTTTTCCTGCCTTGAGCCTAATGCAATTTTATTAATAATTCTCTTCCTTATCATTGAGCACATCTTGTGACACTAAACAATCTTATGGTGTTTTCTTCTCATGAATTTGTAATGTTACTATATTACTTAATGTAAAGTTTATTAATTGTGCAACAGTTTAAGGAAGCCTACCTCTTTACAATGTTCCATAACACAAATAAGTTTAATGATTCAAATAAAAGTTACAAAATGGAAGTGGTGGTGATGAGGTTGATATAAAAAAATCTTCAAGATTCCTTCTCACTTGAAGAAAGTAGTTATCTCATCTGTATGACATTTGAGACTAGAATATTACCTGGCACTGAAATTTAAATGTCATGCCTTTATATAAGCCTTGATGTCTTTAATTCTTTAATTGTGGCTTCTAGGGAGATGTCCAAATTAATACATGCATAGTGCATTGAATTATAGTATTCCATTCTCATTTCTCTAGGATTGTGAGGAACTATGGGAGAAAGTTTTGGTGAAAAGAAGGAACTGCACGGTGAGGCTTACTACATTTTAATTGTTTGTTTTGGTGCTGAGGATCAAATCCAGGGGCTTGTGCATGATGGGAAAGTGCTCTGACACTGAACTATACAAGCAGCCCTGAAGTTCATTACCTCTTAATGTTTGCTTTTCAGACAGCAGCAAAATGATGAATATTGTGTTTTAGGGTGAATTGAGTCATTAAAAACACAAATGAAACTGCAGTTATCCATAGTTTTACTACACTGACCAGGACCTGGAGTTTGGTAACGGGAGGCACGGGACCCTAATCCTAAGTGAGGAGAAAGAAGCTAGTCCTGGGAATTAAGAGAACTCAAGACACAGTATTACCACACAGAAGGAAACAAAGCCCATGAATTTGGAGGGACAAATCCCCTGAGATAAACATTACTTGGATAAGTCCTCTAGAGCAGAGTGGCTGGAAGCGGACTCTAGCCACATGCCTTCTTTATAAGACATGCTTGAGAAGTTAAGCAGCAGTTGTGATATCTGCTCTTTGGATTAGCGAGTCCTTGGCTCTGCCATACATGCTATTCATATCTACACCCCAAGCTGGTGATTCTGAAAAGAAAATGACCCAATCTGGTCATTCTAAAAACACTTTTCTGTGGCTGAGACAATAATATCTGATATACATAACTTGATGAAGCAAAGGTTTATGCTGCCTCATGGTCTCAGAGGATTCAGTCCATGGTTGGATGGCTCCAAGCCAGAAACATCATGGCAGAACAGTGTGGCAGAGGAAAGCTGCTCAGTGCATATATCTGAGAAGCAGAGAGCACCAAGAGAGCCTGAGAGAAAGTCATGCCACCAGACACACCCAGACACACCCTGAAGTCTGCTGTACTAATCTATTCATCTCTCAAGCCAATCAAGATTAACTCTCACACAACTCCACCATCTCCAGAACCTCCCAAAAAATACAAAATTTGTATAAATTCTCTTCATTTCTAAAACACAGAGCTAAACCTACCATGTTAATCATCTTTTCTGCTGAAATATGTTATCTTATGTATTAGTCTGTAGTCACTGTCTTAAAGTGGGCCTTCATTGTTGTTAAATGAAAATGATCAATCTTCTTGCTTATATCAGCAACTAGTATATTCCTTAGATGAATCCATTTAACAATAAGATTTTCATTATTTTGATTTTCTTTTTTCAGATTTTGTAAGCCTTAAGAACACTTCATGTTTTACTTGTCCCTATTGTGATCCCAAGATTATAATCCCAATAATAATTCCTTATAATATTGTGATCCAAATTTATTTATTGTAATACAAGTATTATAATTTCTTTTCCAGTCCTCCTCACAAGCCAGAAAATTATACTTGTAATCCCATTGAAAAATAATTGGAAACATGTTCATTGGAAGAAGGATAACCTCTTTAATAAATGGTGTTGGAAAATTGGCTTTCCACAGGCCAAAGACTGAAACTAGATCCATGCCTATCAACATGCACAAAACTAAAGCCTAAATGGATCAAAGACCTAAACATTAAAACACTAAATCTACTAGAAGATAAGTTAGGTAGAAGTCTTGGCGACATAGGGGTAGGCAGAGAATTCATGAGCAAAATGCAAACTGCATGGGAAACACTTCAGAAAATCAACAACTGGGATCTCATATTAATGAAAAGTTTCTGCACTTCAAAAGAAATCACCATCAGAGTGAAAAGAAAACCCACACAATGGGAAAGAATTTTAGCCAGCAACCCCTCAGACAAAGGACTTATATCAAGAAAATATAGAGAATTGAAAAACATCAACCCCCCCAAATTCAAAGACCCTCTCCAAAAATGGGCATCTGAGATGAACACACAGTTCTCAGATGAAGATATACAAATGACAAATCAATGCATGAAGAAATGTTCACCATCACTGGTCATTTGAGAAATGCAAATTAAAGGAACATTGAGATTTCATCTCACACCAGAAAGAATAGCTGCCATCAAGAAATCAACTGATAACAAATGTTGGCGAGGCTGCAGGGATAAAGGAACACTGCTCCACTGTTGGTGGGAGTGCAGACTGGTGCAACCACTATGGAAATCAATATGGAGAATTCTCAGAAGACTAGGACTGAAAGTCCAATGCAACTCAGCTCTTCCCTTCCTGGGTATTTTCCCAGAAAAACTGAAAAAGTCATATCACAGTGATATATGTGTACCCATGTTCATAGCAGCACAATTTGAAATGGCTAAATCTTGGAAACAATCAAGATGCCCATCAACTGCAGAGTGGATTAAAAAGATATGGTATTCTTATATAATGGACTATTACTCAGCTATGAAGAAGGATGATCTTGAGGCCTTCATAGGGAAATGGAGACAACTTGAGACTATCCTCATTAGTGAAACAAATAAGAATCATATTTATAAATATCACATTGTGTCTCTAGTGTAAACAGTAATAAGAAATGTGGGAGTAATAAAACCCAAAATGTGTAATTGCTACTGTAAAAGAGAGAGGGAAAAGAAAGTGCTCTAAAGGATATAATTGCATATATGTTTAAGTGTGTAAGATGGATGACCATGTTACTGTTTTTGTTAGATCATGGAGCAGAACTGTTAACAGTCTCATTGTTTGAATGTGTACTTTGTATGTTTTAATTTTGTAAATTGAACAACTATTTCCAAGATGACAGTATGTAATTTATCAAGTAATGATTTCTTAGTGTTTTTTTTGTTCTTCTCTTTTTTTCCTTGGAATTCTGTATTGTTGCTACCCTTTTTTCTGTTTTGTTTTGTTTTTCTCTTTAAATAAAATTTTAAAAAAATTTAAAAAAGGAAAGTAATTGGAATTCTGGTAAATTAATTCCAATCTACCACCTCCAATCCAACCCATGGTGAGAGTAAAGACACTAAGACATATTCGAAGTTATGGGCAGCCAAGGGGTCCTGGGTCCAATCCAAGTGAAGATATAACAAAGGCTTTGACTCAAGGCTTCTCCCAGAATTTATTATCTTGTGAAGAAGGGAGTGGTTCAAAGATGAATGACAGCAAGGACAGCAGGAATTATATGAGTAATGTGCTAGCTAGCCAAGTGGGGGAGAAAAGCATCTTTGCAATACCCAGGGAAAATGATATGCAGAAGAACCAGTCTGCATAACTCAATTGTGGTAGCATCTAAAAATGGTTTTAGAAGGCTGTTGCTACAGTTTCTGATGTGTAAACTTTTTTGCCCTGGGGTGTCATAGCCTTTTACTTTGAGGCTTGTACCCAGCTGACATTCTTAGAGCTGAGTGGCTCTGACATCCCACTGCATTGAACTGTTTAATAGGGAGCACAATGCAAGAAAAACGGGAAAATGTAAGTTGGACTTAAAGATTACGTATCAGTACCTTGGCTAGCCTTATTGCATTGCTTACAGCTGACTGAAGGAAAGAGGAAACACCATAGCCAGCTCTGGACATATCAGTGCATGGGAACAAGACTTGATTTAACTAATACTGAAGCAATTGTTCTGCATTCAAGGTGAGCAGCTCAAATTGTCTCCTACGTGTTCCTACTCTACTCATTCTTCATTGGTTTTAATTATGAGATCCCAGGCCCACAATCCTATCTGGAACAGCCCTCTCCCCACACACATATCCCCACAAAAATTTAGAGTCTTTTTTCATGAAAAGATTCTAGATTCTAGAGATGATGCTACTAGCCTCAGAATAAAGGGTCAGCATTTGAGTATGTTTGGAAGATAAGCTCAAGGTTGCAATTTACCATGGTCCTATCTTTATATTAGAATCTGCCATCATACCATCTTATTGCTCATACACCAACTGGCATATTTTTATGTCCTTTCTCTGCCATTTCCCTTCATAGACTCAATTGGACCATCTGTTTGAAGTTCACACAATAGTCTGGGCTCTGTGAGAATACTGCATTATCAGTTTCTAACTAATTTGGAAGAAACATGGAAGCATTTTACTTTTTAAACACTCTCTAACTAATTCACTCAATGTTTTTTTGATTCTAATGATGAATGCCAATTTCTTAGTGTTGATTAGCTATAAAGGTATTTTAGTGGTATTTTAGGTCAGCCCTAAATAAATATATTTAAGGTAATGGGCCAGGGGTCACCATATGATTTATCTGTATAATTACCTAGAATTTATGACTATTCAGGAGGCTGCTTGACTTCTTCAAAGAAATTCTAGAGGACTGGTAAGGAAAATATGAGAATCTAGAGGCAAGAGTGAAGATAGTAACTGGTTTCCAATCCTTTTTTTTTTATTTTAAAGAGGGTAAAATGAAAGGACGAAATAGAACAAAACAGAACACAAAAAAGCAATGTAAGAGACATAAATTTCAAAGCAAGACAATCAGAGATCTTCATTATCTATCATATTGTCTTTTGTTTTCTTCCAAACAGTTGTCCATATCTTCACATACAGAGAATTCACATGAAACAACATAGTATAGAACTGATCTGAACAAGATGAGGAAGGCATTTTAGGTTCAAGACCAGACAACAGGGAAGCCAACAATGGCTGTCATAGTGTCTCTCATTCTCTTCAAAATAGCTGGTCCATACCTTCATGTATGTTGAACTTAAACAAAACAAAATGGCTAAAATCACTCTGAACAAAAAATAATAGTATCTCTGGATTTCACTTCATGATGCTACATAATCAGCACTGGGTAACTTTGTGTCTATTTTTCTTCAAAGTAGTTGTTCATTTCATCATACATTATATAATCAGTTCTCATAAAATGTTTATAGCTTCTATGCATGCATGAGTCTCTACAAGTATTTCTATCTTTTCTGTATCAGAGGGAAAAACAAAACATAGCATGACAAAACAAAACAAATTCTTATTAAAAAATGAAATGAAAAAGTCATGCAAAACCACAGTACAAGGTGACCTACAATGGGTACTGTGTTGTCTCTTGTTATCGTCAATAGAATTGTCCATATCATCAGGCATAGTATAACTGAATATAGCAGTACATAACAATATTAATAAAATCAAAACATTGTAGACAGTATAAAACTTCAAAAGCAGGCAATAATCAAACCAGAGTGGGTATCCTAGTGAATCTTGTCATCTTCAGTGTAGTTGCCTACACTCTCAGACTTGATACTATCAATCATAACAAATTTG
The DNA here is from genome assembly GCA_004027295.1 of Dolichotis patagonum. NCBI lineage: Eukaryota > Metazoa > Chordata > Mammalia > Rodentia > Caviidae > Dolichotis > Dolichotis patagonum. The sequence continues at coordinate 136 of PVJX010019247.1, read as the reverse complement.
AATATAATCTGTCAATAGAAAACAGCAATCTAACAAACCAGATTCAATTAAGATCAGTCATGATAAAACAGTGTAAGTTATACATTACTTCAGAGTAAGTTAATAGGAAATTAAGGATGATTACCATTCTTTTTTT
>PVJX010019246.1:0-35182 GCA_004027295.1 Dolichotis patagonum | reverse complement strand
TAAATAAGAACCATATTTATAAATATTGCGTTGTGTCTCTAGTGTAAAAAATAATAAGAACTGGAGGAGTAATAAAATCGAAAATGTGTAATTGCGACTGTTAAAAGAGAGGAAAAGAAAGTGCTCTAAAGGATATAATTGCATGTATGTTTAAGTGTGTAAGATGAATGACCATATTACTGTTTTTGTTAGATCATGGAGCAGAACTGTTGACAGTCTCATTGCTTGAATGTGCACTTTGTATGTTTTAACTTTGTAACTTGAACAGCTATTTCCAAGATGCAGTATGTAAATTATCAAGTAATGACATCTCAGTATTTTTTGTTCTTTTCTTTTTTTTCCCTTGGAATTTTGTATTGTTGATACCATTTTTTCTATTTTGTTTGTTTTGTTTTGTTTTTAAATAAAATTTAAAAACTAAATGTGAACCTATAATTATACATTTGTAGGCTAAGAGATTTTTACCTACTCCCAAAATATAGTAATAAAAATATTAAAAGAAAACAGCCAAATTTCAAACTGCACAAGCACACACATCCATACACACCAAGCTTTTGCAGAAACACCCATGTAAATTATAGATTGGAGCAAAAGATATCTCCAAGCTTGTCTTTGAATCATAATATAACAAAGAAAATGAATAATTGGGGGGTTCTGTGCTAATTGGGATTAAAATTACTTCAAGCATGATGTGGAGCTAGAGACAAGTTCAGGCTACAAAACCAGATACTTGGATTTGTTCATGGCTCCTTTATTCATGAAAATAAACCTTTGGAAGAAGTGCTTCTTAAGTTTACAGCTGAGGACTATAGTATACACCAAACTATATACCTAGGGAAGCCTAAGAATAATGAGCCAGCCTTGCAATGAGTGACTTGCTAAGCTCATTCACTTACTTCATTATCAGATTGGAATTATCCACTAATACACTGCAGTGCAGGAAATTGAAGTGTTCAAATGTTGGATGGGGTCAATATAGATGTGACAGCAGAATACACGAAGATTAGAGACAAACTTTACTATAGACTTTGATTAAAAATGTGAATTGAAAATATTGACTTATCACCTCTGTATCCCAGCAAGACTCTCTCTGTGTTTTCACTGATAGCCAGGCTGATATTTCATTGTGGTTTTGATTCGCATTTCCATGAAATTAGTGATGTTGAATATTCTATCATAAACTTGTTGATGACTTTTACATCTTTTGTTGAGAAAATATTACTGAACTTTTAAGTTTATGACATCCTAAGTACTCTTCCCATTTTACTGGCTTGGTTTCCAAATGTAAGAATGACACTCTTATGAAAAGGGGATATAACATATCCCCTTAAAAGCAATATTAATAATGCATTGCTCACAAATTTGGGAAAACGATCTTAAACTTCATATGGAAGCAGAAGAGACCTACAGTACCAAAAGCAACCCTGAGAAATATGAGGAAAGCAAGAGACATCACATGTCTTGTATTACTTCAAGTCATACAAAAAGACTATGGTGTTAAACATGGACATGTGGATCAATGAATCAGCACAGAAGTTGTAGAAAATAGCCTACACACAGTTAGCTAATTGATCTTTGACAAATAAACCAAACACATGTCTTGGAAGACAGAGACTCTTTAGAAAATGGTGATGGAAATAGTGGCAATCCTTAAAAAGAAGATGGAAGCTGGATTCATATCTCTCACATGTACTAATCATTGCACTTTAAGTTAGTTTTAAATTAGTTAAACACATACACGAACACACACACACGACATTCTATAGATATGGCCATAAGCCACTTCAGAAAAACTAAAGCAGTGTGCATGGATTAGATTATATTGCCCTGACCTCTTACTTCATATTCAGTTTTTGAACTAAGAATAAAATCCACTGGGAAGGAAAAAAAAATGCTATGCTTTATGGTCTTATTTAATTTTCTTTTTAAAAAAATTTCATTGAAGAAAAAATAAGCAAAGGAAGAGAAAAAAGGGTAGCAACAACACAGAATTCCAAGGGAAAAAAAGAAGAGAACATTAAAAAATCAATACTTGATATGTTACATACTGTCTTCTTGGAAATTGTTGCTCTGGTTACAAAATTAAAACATACAAAGTAGACATTCAAACAATCAGACTGTTAACAATTCTGCTCAACAAACAAACAAAAAGAGTAATATGGTCATCTATCTTACACACTTAAACATACATGCAGTTATGTCTTTTAGAGCACCTTCTTTTCCTCTCTTTTGTACAGCAGGAATTACACATTTTGGGTTTTATTACTCATACAGTTCTTATAATTTTTATACTGGAGACACAATGTGGTATTTATAAATATGATTCTTATTTCATTTTCAAATCCTATCCAATATTATGAAAGTATACATATACAAGTAACGATATATTTTATGTGCATATTATATATATATAATATGTAGGTACCTATATATATACATTATTTATATGTATATATATTAACACTGATAAACTTCTCATCACCTTGAAATATTATCCAGTCATCTATGAATATTTTGCAAAATTTGCATCCTCTGACCCCATTAATTAGTTTTCTTAACAAAACATTTTTGAGCACCAGAAACTTAGCTCAGGAGCATAAGTGCCTACCTGGCAAGCATGAGGTTGTGAGCTCAATAAGCAACACCAAAGAAAAATACATTCTTCACGTTTGTGAAAGATAATTCTGAGTTTGGTCTCGTCTCTACGCCCAGGCGCCGCAGCGGATTGAGCGGTGCGCGGCACTTCCGTCTGCCTTCCGGTGTCACGCGACACCCCTCTCCCTCCCACCCTCCTCCGTCTACCCCGGGGCGGGACTGGCGGGTAATGAGATAGTCGGGCGGCGGCGTTGGAAGGGGTGACGGCTACACCTCCTGTAATCACGTCTAGGACCCGCGGTCACGGCCGAGAATCACGCTCAAAATAAAGCCAAGCTCATCTGTGAGACGCGGCCGAGGTTCGAAGCTGAGTATGTGTCAGATAAGTCAGGTAAATATGATCCACGTGACGTTGAAAAGCTACAACAAGATGATAACTGGGTTGAAAGTTACTTACATTGGCGACATAATGCTGTTGACGAAACACTGAAGATGATTGATGAGAGTTTTCAGTGGAGAAAACAGTTTTCTGTCAATGACCTTAATGAATCCTCCATTCCCAGATGGTTATTAGAAGTTGGTGGTATTTACCTCCATGGTTATGACAAAGAAGGAAACAAATTATTCTGGATCAGGGTGAAATATCATATAAAAGACCAGAAAACCATGATGGACAAAAAGAAGCTTATAGCATTTTGGTTGGAACGTTATGCTAAGAGAGAAAATGGGAAACCTATCACAGTGATGTTTGACCTGTCCGAAGCTGGACTAAATAGCATAGACATGGAATTTGTACGCTTTATCATCAACTGCTTTAAGATTTACTACCCTAAATACCTCTCAAAAATGGTGATCTTTGATATGCCTTGGATAATGAATGCTGCTTTCAAAGTTGTGAAAGGCTGGCTTGGCCCAGAAGCAGTGAGTCTGTTGAAATTTACAAGTAAAAATGACGTCCAGGACTATGTCAGTGTAGAATCCTGCCTCCACACATGGGTGGAACTGACCCTTTCAAGTATAGCTATCCACCCCTGGTTGATGATAACTTCCATACACCACTGTGTGAAAATGGGCCTGTTGCCAGTGAGGATGAGACATGGAGTAGAGAAGACATAGAAAGTGATGGTAAAGAAACCTTGGAGACAGTTTCTAGTGAGGAGCAAGCAACTCTTCCAAAAAAGGTTGTCCCAGCTGATTCGACTGTGAAAGCAGAAGAAAATGAGAAAGTAGATTCAAAGATGAAAGCTTTCAAGAAACCATTGAGTATATTTAAAGGGCCATTATTACATATCAGCCCAGCAGAAGAATTATATTTTGGAAATACCGAATCTGGAGAGAAGAAAACCTTAATAGTGTTAACAAATGTAACCAAAAATGTAGTAACATTACTACTCCCGAAAAATACAGTCAAGCCAAGCAATAGCAGCTGTGACCCGGGTGCGTCAGTTGATATAGTTGTGTCTCCCCACGGGGGCTTAACAGTCTCGGCCCAAGACCGGTTTCTGATCATGGCTGCAGAAATGGAGCAGTCATCTGGCACAGGGCCAGCAGAATTGACTCAGTTTTGGAAGGAAGTTCCCAGAAACAAAGTGATGGAGCATAGGTTAAGATGCCATACTGTTGAGAGCAGTAAACCGAGCACTCTGACATTAAAAGATGGTGCTCTTAACATGTCAGATAAAACCAGTGAGGATATATACTTACAACTCAGTCGTTTACTAGAAAGCAATAGGAAGCTTGAAGACCAACTTCAGCATTGTTTCCGGTTCCAACAGCTGCTACTTGCCTTAACAATGCTCTTGCTTGCTTTAGTTGTCACCTTCTTTTATTCACTGTACAATTAAGTGGTGCCTGGACACAAACATAACTCCTTCCTCGGTTGTTAGGAAAAAGTAACCCAAAACGTCGCTACCAAGCTTCTAAGCACATTGCATATCTGTGCTTCCAAAAAGGAAATATGCAGCACGTGAAGGGTGCAACCTATACTTGTTTTGAAAAATAAACTGTTTAAATAAAGAAACGCTGGAGAAATTCATTATTAGAGATTATAGCTAGTTAGGAAAGTAAATAAAGGCATATGCGTTGTGTAAATTAATAGCTTAAATATAATTTATTTTTCCCTGTGATCTAAGTACTTTTAAAGCTTAAATTTTGGATGAGGAATGTGGCTCAGTGGTAGAGCACTTTCCTAGTGTGCACAAGGCCCTGCATCTGCTCCCCAAAACCACACAGTAAAGCTTGTTTTATTATGTAAATATATTAGCTGAACTGAAAAGTAAGTAACATGGGTTGATGCAGCCAAAAACTGTAATCTGCTTTTTTATGACAGAATTATAGCTGAGCCGACTTACTAGCTTTTCTATACTACGTAAATAAAAGAACATGTATATTGAAAAAGAAAACACACTTAAACAGAATAATTTATGTAATCTTGACTTTGTAATTTTGAAACTTCTTTCCAGATGATAGTCAATATTCTTTTGGAATGTAAACCTTTCGATGCCAAACCACCTTAGCCTTTGTTCCTCAGAGTTCCTTAGCAGCCTGCCTTTTATTAAACCTGGGCTTTTCTATGACTCATTTTGGTAGAATTTGGAAAACAAGTGTGGTTGGATTTCCTTTGAATTCTGTTGAGTCTCTCCAACTAGTCCCCCTTTCCAGTCATCTCTATGCAGCTCCACGTTGTGCACTACGGCTGCACACTCAACCTTTTGCCTCATCGATTATAAAGGTCTGTTCCTTCCTCCTTCCTTCCAGATCAGAGGAGTCTCTGGACTACAGGTTGCACCATCCTCACTTTCATTTTTAAATGAAAAGTGTTAGATGACACTTTTCTTTAAAGAACTAGTTTTTTGATATTCTAAGCAATATAATTTATGATTCAAAATGTTTCTTGTTAAAATCAGCCATAAGTAGGAAACTTACAAAGGATTGAATTATCCCATAATAGTGAAAAGGAAAATGAAAAGCATGGAAGCTCAAATGTCAGGTCTTCACTCAAAGAATGAAAAATACTATTCATAGTGGTCTGTAAAACCTTCAACCCAGGGCTACCTGACTGACTTGGTATTCTCATTGGTACAATAATACCAACATGGTATGGTTTCTAAATTCCTGAAAAGGAAGACTTGGCATAAGCAGAGGCTAATGAAATTGTAGTTTTTTTTCTTATTTCTATGGCCAGTTTCAATCCTTTTTGGTTAACTTGTGTATCAACTTTATATGAAAGAAAAAATAGTCTTCCTGTAAAATAAATTTTGAGTTTCAATTGAGCCATGTTTGGAGACTTATTGTTATTATCATTATGAAGTATAGTGTCATCTACTTTCATCTTGAAGAAGTTGGTTCCCCAGACTGAGAATGACATTTCCTTCAAAATTGGCCTAGGAAATAAAACCTTAAAGGGACATTGGTGTGATCCTTTGTCTGAATTTGGGCTTTTCTGTTTCAGTTTGCCACCTCCAGATGTGAAATGGACTGAAGTCCACCCTAAGTACTGTGCACGGTATCTCCCTTTGTGTGTGAGTGCACAATGGCTTCCCCTCACATGGTAGATTCTTGGCCTTAATCTAATCCCAAAGTATTTGTGTATGTTTTTTGTCCTTCATCAAATAAATGGGGAAATAATTAGCCATGATTGGAACTGTATTGTCCTAACGGTGTCCCTTTAATGTTTCATAGGAAAATGGTATTGACTCACTAAAATATCCATGTCTGATCATTTGAATTTAGTAACCTATCTTGTTAACGTTTGTGTCTATTAAATGTGACTAAAAATTACCAAAAATTAACTATAAAGTCAAAGGCATCTAAACTTTTGTACTTGTCTTGATTAATCATATATATTTACATTTGATTTTCTATGTCATTGGTTGTAATTACATTTGCATGATTATTGTTTTTGGTATTCTATTTTTGGTAATTTTATTTTTCTCATGCCATTACCTGTTCATGACCAAATTACGAAGGACTTTTATTTATTTGATCTAAGCTTTCAGATAGCAATGAAAATTAATAGATTTTTTTCATAAAAACATTAATGAAGTATCATTACCTTGATCTGCAAATAGCTTAAAAATACAATTGCTGTTAAACCTAGCCTCAAATTTCATAATACTAACTGTTTTTATATCTTGCCACTAATATTGACTGGATTTAATAGCAATTTATTGTATAATTACAAAAAATATATTCCTAGAATTGTTGCCAGTGTAATTTCTCTAATGTTCTGGTGCTTTTCGTATATTTTCAGTATTTTTATTACTATATTGGTATTTTCTTTGTATAAATTGATCAAAGAACATGTTTTCTATTTTAATATGTTTTAGAAAAGTAATTGCATTTATGAAATAAATATCAGGAAAAAAAGAAAGATAATTCTGTAAGTAATATTAATTCAAATGAAAACACCTGAGCACATATTTGAAATTTCCATTTATAAATTATTGTAGTAATAATAAATGTAAAAATAATTAACTATTTCAGTTAGTAAACATTGGAGTACATGTGGTGGTATAAACTCCAAAAGCGAAAAACCTTATTGTCAATTTTCTTATGAGGAAATCTTGCGAAGACTATTAGATCCTGAGGTATCTCCAGGCATACTTTGGCAAGTTTTCTTTCTGAACCTTTCATAATGTGTTTAATTCAATATAATATCTACTTTAGGAATTCAATTCGAGGATTATTTCTACTTGTTCTGTCCTGGGTTTTGAAATTTCTTTCCCCCTATAAATTGTTTGCTGATTTTATCCATGAGTGCTTTTCTGTGTCCAATTTAACAATGTAATATTGGTAAATCAATACTTCACAAAGTATGTAAACTATAGTTTCAAAATATGTGATATTTTAACATGTTAGTTTACTTGCATATTGCTTGTTAGTACATTCGAATATTACTATATTAAACACCAGTGTCTTGTGTTTATCCAGTTAACATATAAATTTTCTGTATTCAAAAAATATATTATTATATGGAATATGTTGCATTATATATATATATATATATCTATATCTATATATATATATATATAGATATATATAGATATATATAGATATATCCATATATATAGAATACAGCATGGGCAAGTGGGAATTAATAGTTTAGAAACAGAATGCATCTACCAGGTGAAAAGTAACAAATAGGAATCCTCAAGAGTGAGATTACATTCTACCAACCAAATAGAATTCTTGTTGAAGGCAAGACAGGGTGATCGCACATCACCTGGCACTATTGCAGGAGAGCTAACAAAATGAGATATTGAGGATGATCTGATACCAAGAGTGAGGGGTTGTAGCCATGTTGATTTCTCACGGTTCTTTGCTACCTCCATATTTGCACAGATACCATAGCCTGAGGAGTAGTTTGAGAAACCTGATTAAAGTTTGTGGAAGCAGAAAATCATCACCATAATTATTATTGTGATTATCATATTTATTAGATTACAGGAGCAGTTTTTTCCATCATTTACAAGAACTTTCTCCATTAAACTCATATCTTTGAAAACCTGAAACTTATATGTTACTGTAATCTATTGTTCTTCAAAAATATAATTGCATGTAGTACAGCATTGTAGATTTCATGCTTAAATTCATTCTTATCTAAATTCTTTAGGATAAATTTTGGGAAAGATGTGTTCAAATGAAGATAATGAATGAGTAGAATGCTAGTGGTGTTTGATTCATCTAAAATGAATTATATATGCCAAAGTACACTTCATTCATATTACCTTACTTATTAATGAGATTTGTAACTTCTACTCTGATAGCTTTTCCCGAAGAACAAATACCACTTTATAAGTAACAGTTAAAAGCATCATTTGGCCAATACAGAACACACACTGCACTATCAGTGGCATAGATTTGGATTGATTCTAACATTCAAACTGCTAATTAACATCAGCCATAACACAGTAACACATTTTGTTAGTATTAAGTAAATATACAGATCAAATAGTAACACAGACTGCAATTAATGGTAAAGCACAGATTTTGATACTAACACATGGTTTCTGATATCTGTGTTATGCATGGTCACAAAGGGCAAAACCTCATGGTGCACTAAATATATTCAATTCAGATCCACCCTCGGTTCTGGGATCCATTCAGTTTTTCCATTTCGCTAGTATATAATGTCCTCAGAGCTATTTCACTAGCTATTATATCAGGGCCGCTATATCTCAAGACTGATGTCTCTATATACTCCATAAATATTCCAAAAGAGGAAGTACAGTTTTTTGGACCAATATACAGTTTCCTCAGCCATATTCCCAATTATCATGGATCCACTATATTCTTAAGGTCTTTGATATAGTATTCTGAGGAGGAATGTACATAAGCTCTTTCCCCTACACCAGAAATAGCTTTTTGTGAACTCACTGTGAGAAGCCTAATCCTCTAAGTTCTAAAATCATATCTCATTACAATGTGGCTCTTCATTAAACTAATGAAGTATATGCCCACTAGTAACTGTCATTGTTGGTGGAAGATATTTCGAAGATAGGATAACAAAATCCTCTGACACAGATCTATCCTGTTGATTCATCAAAGTAAAAATCATCTTATGTCTATGCTCCCCTCAGAATGGTTCTCACATAATGAAAACTTTGATTATTTGTTGATGGACCAGCCTTCTCTGCCAAATGAGTCTCTCCAATTTGGAGCGAACATCACTCTTAGTTTTGCTAATGAATTATTGCTTTTATAATGTTCTGCATGAGTGCTCTCACTGCCCTGCGTTGTTACAGAGAGTCATGCTATTTGCCTCCTCTGGTTTGGTCTGCATTACTGAGGAAGACACAACTGGTTTTCCCTTGCAGAAAGGGTCTTGGGTATGATCTTGGGTGCCTCATCTCAGTCTTTTTTCTCTGGATTTCAGATTTCAAAAGTATTCTTCCTGGGCCTCTAGGAGGTACTCTGGGAACTATCACAAATCCTTCCATCCAACCCTCCTTTGTGCTCATGGATCCAACATAGTAAATGCAGCCAGCACCTCTGTCCCCTCCTTCAATAGGAAGGCACTGGGTCCATACCCTGTGTACCAGCCTGGGAAGGAGCATGTGCCCATGCAGGCTTGGGACCTGAGCTGGCCTCATCCTTCAAAGGAGCCCGGGACTGGGTGCACACTCAGGTCCAGCAAAGCAGGTCTCTGAGTTGAGCCAGTCCCGCACCAGCGGCCCATCTGGACTGGGTCCCCCAAGCCTTGCAGGGTGCTCAGATGGGTGCAGGGTATGGTGGGTTTGGGTAGGTTTCGGCACTGAGGTCACTTACAGAATGTGGTACTGGTGCTGTGGTCTGGCATGGTGGTGGTGTCAGTGGGGGTGGAGGCCACTGTGTCCTTGAAGGTGGACTGGGTCCAAGCATGGGTTGAGTCCTGTAGGTAGGATGAGGTATCAAGTGCCTCAGTGGGTCCAGCGGGGACTGCCTTGGCTCAAAGGCTGCCAGGCCACCCCTTCCCCTCCCTCTAGATTTCCTAGTCCTCCTCTAATCCCCCTTGCATCCTCCTCCTCATGTCTCTCCCCATCCTACTCCTCATCTTCCCCCTTCTCCTCTACATCCCCTGTCTCACCCTCCTCCTCCTCATTGTCCTCCACCTCCTACCCCTAACCCTGCTCTTCCCCCTTTCCCTGCTTCACACCCTCACTCACTCTTCACCTCCTTCCCTCTGACTCTTCCTCCTCCTCTCTGCCAGTGATGAAAACCTGCTCTGCCAATCTGCTGCCCCCTCCCTGGGTCAGGCTCTGCAGGAGATGCATGCAGCCACAAGAGCTGCTTGGAAACATAGCACAGGTGGAGCAGGCAACACCAGTCACTGGCGGGCGGGCTGCACTTGCAAGATGTCTCCAGGCATGCCCAAGGGACTCCTCCCAGGGCCTCCATAGCTGGTTTTGTCCTGGAGCCCCAAGGCTCCTGACGCACCTTCTGCTGAGGAAGGCACAAGAACCGTAGATCCTCCCACACCCAGCAGGCCTAGACTACCGCAGTCCCAGTCTCAAGGCATTACTTAACCTGAAGTTGACCTCAGAAACACACCTAGATCATTGGCTGGAACGCAGCTGTATACAGTTCCAACGTTTCATGGTCCTTTACGTCCTTGAACAACTGGACTAGTTTTTCCTTGCTCACATGCATCCAAAAGGGGCATTTTGTGATTCTTGGTGTCATTTATGCTGATTATACTGGAATATTATTGCTTCAACTGAGGTCTATTTTGCCCATTCAATTAAATGTTTCTGAATCTGGAGCACAACTAATTTCCTTTATGTCTCCTCTATGGAAATCAAGAAATTGGCTATACCAGGGTGGCTGCTGATACTCCCCTGGGAGATGAACACCCAAGCCCCTCTTTAACTTTTGACCACATTTGCTTTTCAGGTTTGAAAGATGCTGGAGCTGATGTCTCTGTCTTTCCTCACTCACACTGGCCTCATTTATCTTTTTTACATGTTCATCTCTTCTGAGCCATCTGGGACCTTCCCATAATGTGTTCCACCAGGATGCCTGTCACCTGTACTCACAATAGACAACAGAAAGCCTTCATTCACCTATATGTTATGGGCATTTCTTTGTGATATGGGGACGTGATGTGTTTTCTCACCTCCAGGCTTATGTGGAAACCAATGTATCCTAAGGACCTGACTGCTCCTCAAGCCCTAGCTCTCAAATGGAAAACTGACAGTCCCTTCTGGGTTCAACAGTGGCCCTTACCTTAAATAAATTGTGAGCAGTGGAGGCCTCGATTCAAGAACAATTGGCTGCAGGTCATATTGAACCCACTACTACCCCTAGAAAACACCTATCTTTACTATTCAAAAGAAATCTGGTAAGTGGATGTTATTACATGAACTACAGGAGATTAGTAAATCTATACTCCTTATGGCTCACTTACCATGTGGTCTTCCTAATCCTGACATTATTCCTTGAGAATTTCAACTCTTTCTTGTAGATTTAAAAGACTATTTCTACAGTAATCCTTTTCATCCACAGGATCTCCTTACTTTTGTGTTCACTATTCCTGTCTATAACAATGAGAAGCCTACAAGCATGTACCATTGATTTACATTACCTCAAGGTATGAATAATAGTCCAACCCTCTGTCAATCTTTTGTTGATACTGCCTTTCTTACCTTTAGAAAATGTTTTACTAATTTAGAGTTCCATCATTACATGGATGACACCTTTGTGGCTGGTCTCTCGCTAAATCGCTGCATTCTCCATGATCTCTTCTCCTCTTTAGCACTGTTTGGGCTTCATATTGCCCCATTAAAATTCCAATGCTCAGAAGCCTTTTCCTTTTTAACACATCAATTTCTGCATACCTTTCCAATGCCTGCCTTACGTAGATTGCATTTCAGCTTTCCAGCTACATAGTCAAAACTGCAATTCTAGGTCAACTTAACTGGGTGGGGCCCTATTTTCCCTTGGCCACTCAACAGTTAGCTCCTCTGTTGAGTGCTATATGGTGTCACAGAGTTCCTGCTGATATGATCTCTTGGCCTGCGCACTCCCTTGAAGCCCAGCACAGTGGCCTTCAAATGCAGCCACCAATACTCACATCCCCCTAGGGCAAGGACCATGGCCTCTGGTCACAGCCAACTGTATTCACACCCGCCTTGGTCCGAGGACAACAGCCTGCTGGCACAACCACCTATGCTCACACATGCCTTGGTCCCAGGAGAGCAGCCAGTTGTCACAGCCACCTTTGCTCATGCACCTTCAAGCCCAGGACAGTGGATTCTGAGAGCATCCACCTTGCTCATGTCCCCCTCGGGCCCAAGACAGTGTCCTCCCAGAGCTTGCTCTTCTAGTCCCAGCAGCTGGTGTGAAGATGGAGCCTGGCTGCTTCACACTACCCTGCACTGGGACCTATGCTGAGATGTCTGCACTCAGTGCGCTTCCAATTCTCACTATCACTGAAAAATTGAGCTGATTCACAGGGAAAATTTCCTGCTGTTGTGACCTTCAGTTCTCACAGAGAGATGACAGCCGTCTGTAGGCTGTGACCCCTCATGGGTGCTGCTGCCTGTGGGCACACTGGCTGTCCACTGCCCAGGCTGCTGCCATGCCCTTGTACCCGGGTATGGGCCTGATTTCTCCCTGGCCATATATCAGGGACTGTCCCATTCCAGGGCCCACTCTGCATCTGCTCCTTCTGTCTGCTGAGATATGCAATGTGGGCATCAGGTATGGATGGATCTACGGGTGCTGGGGCACAACCTCCCACAATGTTGAGAGTTGGCCTGTTCAGTGCCAAAAACACTGACACCTCTCATTACTTCTCACAGACCCAAACAAGCGAGGGAATTAAAGAGCTCCACTGAGGCTAGAGCAAGGCTCAAAGTAGATGATAAAACAACATTGCTTGTTTCAGCTGCAAGGAGAAATCAAGGTTATGGTTTTATCTAATCAAAACATGGCTCAAATCTCTGCAGATTCTTGTATTGCTCAATTGCTTATACTTCTCTTGAGAAAAATTGAAAAAAATTATACATAAAGAAAGGCTACCTAAGGATTTTGGATCTTCTCATACTTATTGTGATCAACAGATTAAGCACCACCACCCTGAGATGAAATTGAAAAGTGAAAAATATACATCATTTAAAAGGCTTTTAGACACAGGAACAAATGCTTCAGATGTTTTCCAACACCATTGACCTATAGTATGGCCTCTGGATAGGACACCTCCACTTCTACAGGTGTGAGTAATGTTTCTTGCACTAGTAAAAATGCTATATTGATATAACCTGGAGGGATGCAAGAGTTCCTTTGCTGACACATGCAATTTACTTGCTTGTCAGTTACAAATTTAAGATCCATTTGGAATTACAGCCCCGGGGCATGGAGAGAACTTCCTTCACCAGGTAAACTCTCCAATGATTTGATTTCTAGCCATCAGGGTCTAAAACCATTTCAGATTTTTGCCTTAAAAGGGCATATAAATAGTGTAATGCACAGATAACTTTTCCTGGGGTGGACTGTTGTAACTTGTGACTTGGGACCTGTGCTGTAGACCTCATATTTGCAGCCGTGCCTCCCATGTGCTGAGGAGAAAACTCTGCTGGGGCCTGCCGAGTCTTTCCAGGGCTGGCCTGCCAGCAGCACTAGAGCACTCAGTCTGGGGCCAGGAAGGCCAGATATTGTTCAGGAGAGGTGGGACAGGGCTCTGGCCTGCCCAAGCCATAATACATTTCAGTTGGCAGTACAACCCATTTAAAGTACTTAATTCTAATACAAATGTAACTACCATAGCACAAGTGAGTGTAACTGACAAAAACAAACATGTATGATTTAGAGCCAGATCTCAGCTCACAATAGCCAAAACAATTCAAAAGACTTACTTCACTATGCTACAAATTGTGTACTCCCATAATATTAGATATAAATAATAGCTTTTCAAAAGTATTTTAGGTATAAGTGTCTGGAAATTACAAGTATATTATATACATAAATTTGGAGGACTTAGAATACACTTAAAATGACTTACTAAATCCATATTGGCTGCCAATAAAACTTCTGCTTGGTGTTTAAAAATCTGGTAATCAAAATTAAACTTCTGCATCTTAATGTACCACATAAAATACCTCATTAGATAGATGAAGGGGAATGTAGTGGATAGAAAAATAGGGAAGAAAAAATCGAGCTATATTAAGTACATGTAGCAGCACATTACAAAAGATACAAACATTATGTGCCACAAACATGCGTTAAGATCATGACCTAAAATTACACCTATTCAATTTTTACCTGGTCATATCAAATGATCATCAACAGTCTACAATCTCACCAAAGTTTTAGCATCCCTTTTTTATTGTGAAGAATTTATAGAGATAAGATATATACTAATTTTCCAAGTTTAACATTGTAGAATTCTATTGCAAATACCCCCTATCATATGATTTTTGAGATGTTGAATGTCTTATATGTATATCATTTATGTGATATAAAACACACCATTATCTTCAATTATATTGAAAGTTATGTTTGTTTTAATTTACCATAACTGCATTTTAAAAATTCACTTATTATACAAAGTTTTTGTTTTTTCTACTATTTTGCATTAGTTTGTCTCCCTACTGGCATTCCATTTTTATGTTATATCCAACATGTACTCACTATAATTTACATGACAAACTTGTTTCTCAATACAATTTTACTGTGAAGGCTTATGGAGATACCATGAAATTCTTTATAGTTTTCCCTACTTTTCTCACATTTCCCCAGTTAGCCTATAACATAATGTAACAAAAAGCAAATCTTTAATTGAAAAATATTACAATGTATTTAGTTTCCTATTGCCTTCTGCATACAAGATCTTCAATAATATACATAAAGAGAAATGACTGGAGTACACTGTTTTTACAATACAAGGTGATTTCTTTTCTTTTCCATCAGTACCAAAATGATTTAAAATAAAGGGCTAAATTTTGGAAATATGAAACATGTGTGTATTCACAAATGCTTTTTTTTTTTTTTTTTTTTTTTGGTACCGGGGATTGTACCAATGACCTTGCACTTGCCAGGCAGGTGCTTAAGCCACTGAGCTAAATCCCCAGCCTCACAAATGCTTATAAATGTGATGCAGCAGGCACGTCAGCCCAGTGTGTGATGTTCGTTACACTATTTTCTTATACTTTAAAAGAAAAAATAGCAAATATTGGCTAAAGTTCAATTATTTGCACAGCCAAGATACATACTATAATTTGGCGTTTGATTCTCCCTCAGAATTTTTGTCCTAACGTACTGCCCAACCAGATATCAATAATTGGTAGTTCTGTTACTAGTTGCACCACACATTTCAAGTCGTGTAAACTGCAGGCAACTCTCCACATGCAAAGAGCTTCTGACAATTGCCAATATTCCCCATGGTCAACGCTCTTTATTTCACTTGTTTTCCCCTTTGCAATGAGTCAGTATTTACTCAGCCCTGTGTGGTACTGAACCACTTGTAACAGAATGGGCAGTTGATACTTGACATTTGCAAAGAACTTAATAATGCTGATTCTACATATTTTATTTTCTTGCAAATTTGGGGAGACAGAAGTGTCAGATGCTGCCTATCAAGCACATCTATATAGGTTCTGAATTCCAAAATATGGAGTTCAACTCCCAGTCAAAAATTCTATTATTACTCATAATTCGGAACTTTTTCCTTTTAAAAATGAATTCTTGAAGGAGAGTCAAAACTCTTTACACTTCTCTATCCTAAAGTAGAACACTCATTTTGCTCTTAGCAGCTTTCACTTGGGATGAGAGAGTAGGGAAAGGCTGGGAGACGCTAGTGCTGGTAAACAGTGGTAGGTTCTAGTCTTTCCCCTTCAGTGACTCTGCCCACACTTTTTTCCACGTATCTTCATAGTGATCATTTTTTTGTGATCCCCTACACACTGCCCTAAAGTTTCCTGATGATGATAAACAGGTTGAGTCATATTAAATGTTTCTGTACTCCTTTCTAGACTAAGCAAATCAGACTCTAGAGGGCAGCACTAACATAATGCTAACCATGGAAGTTGCAAACCATTATTTTCCCTTTGCATTGAGGCAGTATTCACTCAGTCCTGTGTGGTACTGAACCATTGGTAACAGTGAGAATGGGAAGTCTGATACTTCACCATTGCAAAGTACTAAATAATTCTGATTCCACATATTTTATTTGTTTGCAGATTTTGGGGAGACAGAAGTGCCAGATGCTGTTTACCAAGAACACCTATATAGGTTATGACCTCCAAAATATACACTTGAACTCCCAGTCACAAATTCTCTTATTACCCATGATCCTGAACATTTTCCTTTTAATTATGAAAACCTGAAGGAGAGTTAAAGCTGTTTACACTTGTCTTTTCTAAAGTAGAACACCAATTATGGCCTTAGAAGGTTTGACTTGGGATGAGAGAGAAGGGGACAGGCTGGGAGAAGGCTAGAGCTGGTCAAAAGAGATAGTGGCTTGTCATCCTACTCCCTCCCCGCCTCTGGCTAAATCATTTTCCACCTATCTTCATAATGATTATTATCTGAGATCCCCTACACACTGCCTTAAAGTTTCCTGATTATGTTTAACAGGTTGAATCATATTAAAAGTTTCTAGACTCTATCTAGACTAAGCAAATCAGACTGTGGGGGGCAGCACTAACAAAATGCAAACAACGGATGTGGCACACCATGAGTAAATAGAATTTTCCTGTCAATTTACAGAAAAATAAATTTGAGTTCCTTAAAAATGTAAACAAAATATCAAATTTTCTACTAGTTACTCTAAAAAAAGAAAGAAGAAACAGGCTTGTTTCTTGTTAATTTATTTTCATGGATGAGAACTGCACTCAGGGCCTTCAACACTGGGCTATATCCTTAGCCTGTTTATTACTATTGTTATTATTAATATCATTTTTTTAAATTTTGATGCAGGGTCTGACAAAGTCATTAAATTGCCAGGTTGGACTGGAACTTGTGATCTTCCTTGTTCAACCCTCCAAAGCACTAGGTACACAGGTGTTCAACATGATGGCTCATGAATATTTATATTTCATAACAAATATTTAATAAAATATAACAAAAATCATTTGAGCATTGAATAAATGAGAATTTACTTGTTCGGTTTGATGTCTTCAAAACCTGTTGTAAACTACACTCACTGCCCATTTCAATTTTCACTAGCCACATTTCAAGAGTTCACTAGCAAATATGGATAGGAGCTACTGAATTAGATATTGTAATTTTACACGTATTATGAATCTTATCATGGGGCAACTTTGGAAAACTGCTGTGGTTGGAGGAGACAGCTGATCCTACCTTTTGAAAATGTGTTTCTAGCACTAACTAATCCTGAATTAATTCAGTGGTCCTGAGTTCCTCTGATGATAAGAACAGACTAGTTCATAGCAGGAAGCAAGCATGACAACTCCTTCAGTAGAAGCCACAGAACCAACATTTCCTCTTCCATTCTTCTTTGTATGTGGCAGGGCACAGTGCTCAGGTGGGCCCCACACACACAGCACAACACTGATTCATTTCTTCTGTGTGTCAAAAGTTCTCACCAGTAGTCCTTCTATGAAACTTGTGCAAGAGGCATTTGTTGACAAAAATTCACTTACTGGCAAAGAGAAGCCAGCATCTATGTGATCCTGTGTCCAGTGCCAGGTGTGCCAGAAAACGGTGTTTGTTATTAAGCCACAGAAAGCTGCATTAAGTACACTACATGTTGGTCCATGTTTAAGTAGACACTTGTCTGTCTCCAGAAGTTGCTTCGTTTCTCTAGTTATGATATCAGGTGAGGTTACCTTGATAGCACCACCTGGTGTATGATTTTGCATTTTGAGTGAAGACTCAACTCCCACATTCTTCTTCTAGTCTGGGGAGAATGGTGACCTTTTCTCCACTTTCCATGGCACAGCTGTCTCTGGCTGACACGTGGCAATGCCCTGGAGATTGTCATACTAATATTTCTTGTGTACAGACAGAACTCAGGCTGTCATGTGAGTCTCAGATCTTGTCTGTGCTTCAGAGCAGTCATTTCCTCTATGGCACTCTTGGATATTATTTTTAAGGTATTTTATTAGTTGGAAGCCAGTCAGAAAGTCTTCTAGAGATTAAAAAGCAGGCAATTACAAGACAACTTGTGAATTCCTATTGTATTTTCAAAATTTATTGCATGAATCTGATATATTAATTTTTCAGTGACAAAATTGGAGGTCTTACAGAGGGCAGTCTGGAGCCACTAAACAGTGAGGTCTGAAAATCTTTTTGTGTCCCAGTGGCTGGCAGTCAGGAGTGTTATTTGCCTTACATGTGCCCTGCAGGTCACAGGCATGTTCCACCCCATGAACTCAGTGCAGCACTCAGAGACCACAGAATTCCTCTTCAAAATCTCTGTTTGGGTCTAGACATCACTCTAAGATTGCTAAAGACTGATAGCCTAGAGGAAAGTTCTCCTTTCTGGGTTACAAAAGCTTAGAAGGGGCTTTGTCTAGGCTTCTCCAGACATTCTTCATGAGAACCAATAAGATGATATGCTTCCTTATAATGTTTTGACTGTGTTATTCTTTTTTCCCCAAGTCATATTTTAGGTAGAGCTATTTTACTAAAGTGTTTGCCACTGAGAGCATTACCTGCTAGGATCATATGATGCTCTGATATTTTTAGATATTTAGGATTGCTTTTGGGAACCAATAGCATCACAAACTCAGAGACAAACAAACACAAATGCAATGTGAAAAAAATATGAACATGAGGATTTTTTCACCAGAGGATCAGGCCATTGTAGTGCAGATAAAAAGGCAACTAAATGGCTTACCCCCTTTCCCCATGGAAGCCTTTACTGTCCCCTGAAGATATTACTGCTTCCATTATCCCTAGAGATACAAAAAGTAGAATAACAAAACTTAGGAGATGCAGATGTCTGAGGTGAGAGCACTTTTAGTGTTAGAACTCCAAGCCTCAATTTGGGATCAGCATTACCCTACTCCCACTTCATTAGAGGCCTAAAACACCCACTGCCAAGCACAGCTCAAGATTCAGGTGAAGGCCCTTAAAGCAGGGGACCAGGCTTTAAACACTAAAAGCCTAAATTATCAGCCCACTTTGATCTGTCACTGTTGCTGTTCTGTCACCTGATGTGTGTTACACATTCCTTTGTATAAATGAGCCCTGAGCACAACCTCATACAATCTTTAAGAAATGTAGCTGCTTTACTATTTGCTACGAAGCATAGAATTGGCAACCCTTTCTCATTTTACACAAAATTTGGACTAGTATTTTCCTACTGTCCTGGAGCAGTGGTAGCCAGAGACAATGAAGAGCCTTAGATAAAAGGAAGCAACCTCACAAAAGAAAACTCAATGGGATAAAAACCAATTCCGGTTGACATAGACATACATAATTAAATACAATTAAGAGAAAAAACAGACGAGATGATCAAGGGTGCTAAACCAAAGAATTGATATAATCAAGTGCTTCTAACCAAATATCACTTCTCTCAAAGCGCCAGGGCACTTTAATTTAGCCTAATGGGCAACTTGACTCAGTTGTGCCACCTAGCCTACTCAGGTTTCCAGTATCTAGAAATTTCACTATGGGATATAAATCTAAATCTCCTTCCAAGAGCAGCCTGCTTATTCAGTTAAGTGGCCATTTAGTAAAAGATTGCTAGTGTATTGTGCTTCATGGTCCTTAGAAATGAGTCTTGGGTTCTTGAAATATTTTGCTTCCTCAAATTATTATTGACATGAAACAGAGTCATTAATTATCCTTTTGTCTTCATCTGAATTTTTTCTTTCTTTCTTCTTCTTTCTTTCTTTCTTTCTTTCTCTCTTTACTGTAATCACATGTAATCACTTTACTTCTTTGTAGAGACCCTTAAAGCCATGGAAGATACATTTCATATATAACCTTAAAAGCTACCAGAATATTGGTAAGTTAATGGACAAAAGTGTCTTCTTTATCTCCCTAAGTCTGTACAAGTTGTTATTCTCTCAAGAATTTTAATAAATCACGTATTACTTTTTATGTATTTTCTTTGCACTGTGATATATATAAGAGCACCACAATCTTATTTCTTTTTATATACATTCTAATTTCTTAAGTCAAAATATTATTGCTGCTTACCAAGAACTATCTATAAATTTATAAAGCACCTACAGTGAATTGTGAAAGGTGATAATTCATTTAATAAAACATGGGAAAGCTGTTTCTATTTTATTCCCTGTTTGTTGTTTACAACAAAGACATTGAAATTTGGAGAAGAGCAATGAGTTCAATCCCTACTTTGTTATTTGTCAAAAATCTTAAATGGCTGACAGTCAGAAATGTTTGTAGATAAGTTAGTTAATAAATTAGTTGAACTTAAAGTGTGGCTTAGGCCTTTAGCACTGTGGAATGCTCTATAATGCCACATATGATAAAAATAACCCTAACCATCATATCTCGCATCTCACTGGAAGTGAGAGATGTGTTGTACCTGATCTAGTGAATTATGCAGAACAGGCTACATGGGGGAAAATATGTGTCCTAAAAGAGATTTTGCCAAAATTGATATTATAATGATGCATAGATTGTATACATACCTTATGTAAAACTATACGATATTTGTATACATACCTTATGTAAAACTATACAATATGATCATGTGAACTTTCATACTCAATGTAAAACTGTAATTATACATTTCTAAGCTGAGACATTTTTATCTATTCTCACAATATAGTAATAAAAATATTAAATCAAAAAAGGCATATTTCAAACTGCACAGGCACACACACATACACACACCAAGCTTTTGCAGAAACAGCCATTTAGATCATAGATTGGAGCAAAAGTTGACTCCAAGCTTGTCTTTGAATCATAATACAACAATGAAAACCAAGAATTGGGGATTTCTGCAGTAATTGGGCTTAAAATTACTTCAAGCATGATGTGGAACTAGAGACAAGTTCAGACTACAAAAACAGAGACTGTGGATGTTTTCATGGCTCCTTTATTCATGAAAATAAACCATGTGAAAAAGTACTTCTTCAGGTTACAGTTGGGGACTATAGTATACGCCAAACTATATACCTAGGGAAGCCTAAGAATAATGAACCAGCCTTGCAATTACTGACTTGCTAATCTCATTCACTTACTTCATTAACAGATTAGAATTATCCCCTAAAACATTTCAGTGCAGGAAATTGAAGTCTTAAAATGTTGGACGGGGTCAATATAGATGCTATAGCAGAATACATGAAGATTAGACACAAACTTTACTATAGACTTTCAATTAAAAATGACAATTTAAAATATTGATTTATCACCTTTGTATCCCAGAAAGACTCTTTCTGTGTTTTCAATGATAGCCAGGCTGATATTACATTGTGGTTTTGATTTGTATTTCCATGAGTTTAGTGATGTTGAACATTCTTTCATAAACTTGTTGATGACTTGTACATCTTTTTTTCTGAGAAAATATTACTGATCTTTTAAGCTTATGACTTCCTAAGTACTTTTCCCATTTTACTGGCTTGGTTTCTAAATGTAAAAAATGGCACTGTTATGAAAAGTTGATATAGCATATCCCCTTATAAACAATATTCCTGTGGCAGTGCTCACGGAATTAAGAAAACAATCTTAAACTTTATGTGAAACCAGAAGAGATCTACAGTACCAAATGCAATCCTGGGCAATAAGAGGAAAGCAAGAGATATCACAATCCCTTACTTCAAATCATAACACACGACTATGGTGATAAACACAGTTGCATGGATCAATGAATCAGCACAGAGGCTGTAGAAAACAGCTTACACACAGTTAGCTAATTTATCTTTGACAAATAAAACAAACACATGTCTTGGAGGAAAGAGAGTCTTTAACAAATGGTGCTGGAAGTACTGGCAATCCTTATGTACAAGACTGAAGCTGGATCACTATCTCTAATATGTACTAATCGTTTACTTCAAGGTAGTTTTAAATTAGATACACACATACACAAACACACACACAACATTCTACAGATATGGCCATAAACCACCGGAGAAAAACTAAAGCAGTGCACTTGGTTTACATTTTATTGACATGCCCTGTTACATTAAATTCAGTTTTTGAACTAAAAATAAATTCCACTGAGAAAAAATGCTGTGCTTTATGGTCTTAATTTATTTTATTTTCAAATCCTACCCTATATTATGAAAGTATACATGTACATGTAACTATATAATTTATGTGCATATTTTATGTATATATGTAGGTACATGTATATGTATTATTTATATGTATGCATATATTTGTGTGTGTGAACCCTGGTGTACCTCTCATCACCTTCAAACATTGTCCAGGCAACTATGAACATTTTGAAAAAATTGCATCCTCTTCCTCTATTACTTGGTTTCTTGAAAAATACATCTTTGGTAGCCAAGAATTTAGCTCAGGCAAAGTGCCTGCTTGGCAAGTGTGAGGTCTTGAGTTCAATCACCAGCACCAAGGAAAAATACACCCTTGAAGTTTGTGGAAGATAATTCTGTAAGTAATATTTACTCAACGGAAAACACCTGAGTACATATTTGAAATTTCTATTTATAAATTATTGTAGTAATAATAAATATAAAAATAATTAACTATTTCAGTTAGTAAAAATTGGAGTAGATGCGGTGGTGTACTCTGCAAAAGCGAGTCAGCTTATTGTCAATTTTCTTATGAGGTCATCTTGTGAAGACAATAAGATCCTTGGGTATGTCCAGGCACACTTTGTCCAGTTTTCTTTCCTAAACTTTCATAATCTGTTTAATTCTACCTAATTTCTTCTTTAGGAATTCAATTCAAGGATTACTTCTAGCTGTTCTGTCCTGGCTTTCCAAATTTCCTTCCCCCTATAAATTATTTGTTGATTTTATCCATGAATGCTTTTCTGTGTTCAATTTAACAATGTAACATTTATAAAGAAATACAAAGTATCAAAACCGTAGTTTCAAAATATGTGACATTGTTTAGCATGGTAATTTACATGCATGTTGCTTGTTAGTACACATGAATATTAGTATATTACACACAAGTGTCTTGATGTGTTTATCCAGCTAACATATAAATTTTCTCTATTATTATTCTTAATATATCATTATACAGTACATGTAGCTTGTGTATTATATATATAATATGCATGTAGTTATACATCTAAGTACACACACACATATAGAAAGATAGATAGATAGATAGACAGATAGATAGATACGGTTTTCTGAGTCAGGATCTCTCAGTATTCAATGCATGGTAGGTTTGAATTCATGGTGATAGACTTGCCTTAGCCTCATTAGTGCTGGATTACAGGCTTTTCATTTTGGGTTACCTACATCTCAAAACTGATGGCTCTATATACTCCATAAATAATCCAAACAAGGAAGTACAGTTACTTAGACCAATATACAGTTTCCATAGCCATATTCCCAATTATGATGGATCCACTATATTGTTAAGTCACTGATTTAGTATTTTGAAGAGGAATGCACAAAACCTCTTTCCCCTCTACCAGAAATAGGTATTTGTGGACACACTGTTAGAAAGCTAATCCTCTAGGTTCTAATATGATACCTCATAAAAATGTATCTCTTCCTTAAAATAATGAAGCATATGCTCACAGGTAACTATCATTGTTGGTGGAATATATTTAGAAGATAGGATAACAAAATCCTCTGACACAGACATATCTTGTTGACTCATCAAAGTAACAATAATCTAAAATCTATGCTCCCCTCAGAATGGTTCTCACACAGTGAAAACATTGGGCATTTTTCCATGGTCCAGCAGTCTCTGCCAAATGAGTCTCTCGAATTTGGAGTGAACGTCACCGTTAGTTGTGCTAATGAATTATTGCCTTTATAAAGTTCTGCATGAGTGCTCTCACTGCTATGCATAGTTACAGGGAGTCCTGCTATTTGCCTCCTATGGTTTGGTCTGCATCACTGAGGAAGAGGCAACTGCTTTTCCCTTAGAGGAAGGGCCTTGGGGTTGGTCTTAGATACCTCATCTAAGTCTTTGATCTCTGAAGTTCAGATTTCAAAAATATTCCTCCTGAGCCTCTAGGGGGATGCCCAGGCCACTATCACAAACCCCTCCATCCAATCCTCCTTTGTGAGCATGGCTCCGACACAGTCAGCATCCAGAAACCCTGTTCCCTCCTTCCATTGAGAGGCACTGGGTCCAGGCCCTGTGTCCAGCCATGGGCAGGAGCATGTGCCCATGCAGGCTTGGGACCTGAGCCTGCCTCATCCTCCAGGAGAGCCAGGAACTGCGTTCACAGTCATGTCCCTTGAAGCAGGTCTCTGCGTTGTATGAGTCCCGCACCATGGGTCCACATGGTCAGGGTTCCCGGAGCCTTGCAGGGTGCTCACAGGGGTCAGGGGAGGGTCGGGTTGGGTAGGTATGCTGACCGAGGTCACTTACAGAATGTGGCGCTGGTGTTGTGGTCTGCCATGTTGGTGGCAGCAGTGGAGGTAGAAACTGTGCAGTTCTTGAACATGGATAATGTCCAGGCAGAGGTTGAGTCCTGGAGGTAGGAAGAGGTAGCAACTGCCTCAGCGGGCCAGGAGGGTGCTGCCTTGCTTCAGAGCCTGCCAGGCTCCTGCAATCCTGGGGAGCCACTGCCTGAAGATAAACGGGCCATGGAGGTGCCCAGGGCCTTGCGGGGTCCACGGGACCCAGAGCTATGGTATAGCGCAGGTGGCCCGGGAAGCACATGGGCACCCACGTGATGGTGGTCAGGCACCTTAGAGGCTGACGAACAGAGGAACTGCTCACAGCCACTTCTGCTGCTGGTTCCAGGGAGGGGCTCTGGTGCCAATTTGTCCCTGCCCGCCACAGCCTGGATGCCTTCCTTGGCTGAGGTGGTGCCTGCTGATGCTGTCCCTGGAAGTGAGGCAGCACTGTGCAGTGCTTCATGCTAGGTACCGTTGCCACCCTCAGCCCTGAGAGCCCCACAAGTCTAGGAATGCTAAGACTGCCTGAGCTCTTTCATTCTTGGCCACGTGCAGGTCAAGCTGGGCCCCATGCATATCTTCCAGGAGCCCCCGTGCCCCTTCCCAAGCCCCAGAGACCATGTATTGGTATGCATGGGCAGAGCACCACAGGGCTGTGGGGAGGGGAGGGGAGGAGGGCCAGGGCAGCTCTGCAATGGCACATTCATGGAGAAGAGGCTGGGCACGTGTGCAGCATGATGAGCGGCCACATGTGCACCAAAGCCATTTTGTGTTGGCCTCTGATACTGGCCACGTTCATGTGGCCTGGCTCCACGTGCATTGCTAGCACTGTGCAGGCATCCCAGCCACTCTTTTGGGCCTTCGGGGTATCTGGCTTGCAGCCATGGTTTACCTGGCTCATAAGAGCGCCATAGCATGGCTGCTGCTCTTTCCACTCCTCCTCCTCCTCCCCTGCCCCTGGCTACTCTCCTCCAACTCCTCCTCCTTCTAGCCTGCCACACCCTTGCCCTCCCATCCCCCTCTCCTTCCTACTCCTCCCCTTCCCTCCTCCTGCCTTCCTCATCCGCCTTCCCCTACCTCTCAACCTTGCTCTCCTCCTTCTCTCCTTCACCTTCCTACTCCTCATTATCCCCCTTCTACTCTGCTTTGCCCTTCTCCACTTCCTCCTCCTCCTCCTTGCCCTCGCCCTCCTCCCCCTCTCAGTACTCTTCCCCTCTATCTGCTCCTCCCACTCACCTCCTACATCTGCCTCTCCCTCCTCCCCTCTGCATCCTCCTCTTCCTCTCTGCCAATCTGCTACCTCCTCCCTGGGTCAGCCACTGCAGGAGATGCATGCAGCCACAGGAGCAGCTAGGAAACATGGCACAGGTGGAGAAGGCAACACCAGTCCCTTTTGGGTGGGTTGGACAACCAAGGGGACTCCAGGTGAGACAAAGGGAATCCTCCCAGGGCCTCCCCAGCAGGCTCTGTCCTGGAGCCCCAAGGCTACTGACCCACCTGTTGCTGGGGAAGGCACAGGAACAGCAGATCCTCGCATGCCCTTCTGGCCTGGGACACTGCCTTAGGCACAGTCCCAAAGCACTGCCTGAACTGCTGCTGACCTCAAACACACCTAAATCACAGGGACGCTCTTTGTGTCCTGCTAGCATGATGTCTGGATCATGCCCTGGGTCAATTTCCAGCTTCAATGGCTACCTCCGGTTTTTATTTAAATATCCACCTTGTACTTTGATCATCCACAGAATTTTCCTGACCCATGCCAGAGCCTAACACATGGGCAGGGTGTCACTGTTCCTGATCAGTTAATGAGAAAAAGCATGATTGTAGGTGAAGTCAAGAAGCAGGTTTTAATAAATCAGAATAAATCAAAGCTACCCTCAGTTCATGAATACGTGTCCGTGTTTTTGGCACTGAACTTTCTCACTCTCACCATTTTGCAGAGAGCAGGCTGTGGGCCATTCTGTCCCAGGACCCATGGATCCATCCATGCCCATTATGCTGATGATCAAAGTACAAAGTGGATATTTAAATAAAAACAAGTGGGAGCCATTGAAGCAGGAAATTGCATGACCCAGACATCAAACTACCAGAAGACAAAGAGCGCCCCTGTGATCCAGGTGTGTTTTTGAGGTCAGCTGGAGGTCAGGCAGTGCCTTGGGACAAGGCCTGAGGCACTCTAGGCCAGCTGTGAGTGGTCTGATCTGATGTTTTCCTGCCTTCCCCTGAAGACCTTGGGTCAGGAGCCTTGGGGCTCCAGGACAGAGCCAGCAGGTGAGGCCCTGGGAGGAGACTCTTGGGTGTGCCTGGAGATCCCTTGAAAGTACAGCCCACCCACCAGGGACTGGTGTTGCCTGCTACACCTGCGCCATGCTCACCAGTGGCTCCTGTGGCTGCATGCATCTCCTGCAGAGCCTGAGGCAGGGAGGGGGCAGCAGATAGGCAGAATGGGTTTTTATAACTGGCAGAGAGGAGGAGGTGGAGGCAGAAGGGGAAGGAGAGTGAAGGTGAGAAGCAGAGAGAGTGGGAAGAGCAGGGAGAGGGGGAGAAGGTGGTGGGCAAGGAGGAGGAGGAGGGGGACAAGAAGGGCTAGGGGGAGGATAAGGGGGAGGATGAGGAGTAGGATGGGGAGAGAGACCATGAGGAGGAAGAGGGCAAGGGAGAGATGAGGAGGATAAGGAAGGTAAGGGGGAGGGAAAGAGGAGGAGGCTGAGGAGAGGGGGAGGAGGGGGTTGGTAAAAATGAGGAAGAGGAGAAGAGCCTGGAGGAGGGGTGGAGGAGCAGGAGGATGAAGAGCAGCAGCCATTGTATGCAGTGTGGCACCTAAACCCCAAATTAGACCCCAGAGGACTGTAGCCCTCCGACTTGACCCAAAAAGACAAGAAGAAAAAAATTCAAAAAGGAAGCACTTTTTGATTTAGCTGGTTCCCAGCAATGCAGCAGCCTTGCAGCAGTAAGACTGTTCATCCTGAGTGAAGTGGGACAGGGGTTCATAAAGGCAACAACCGCAAAGGTAAGGGTGGGGTGCTTACAGCTGGGTGGGCGAGGGAGACTGATTAAGGGGTAAGGGGTGTATACAGCTGGGGAGGGGCGAGCAGCTGGACGATTGATTAAGGGGCAATAGGGAGGGGTACACACAGGCAAGGGGAGGGGTTCACACAGCAGGGGGAGTTGATTAAGGGACTCTTTAGTTCAGGCTTTGCAAGTTCAGATAGAAACAGGTTGTGCTAGTGCTGCTATGAGGGAGTGGTTCTTGTGGTGAGCCAAATCTTGGAAAATGAACATTTGCTGAAGCTAGAAAGTCTGTAATATTCATTCTTAAAAAGCAATTGGGGGGGAATCATTCTTGGCACATACAGAACAGCAGGACAGCGAGGAAGCTAGTTAGTTAGGCAGGTTATAACATGCAGCTCCTATGCTTTAGGCAAACCATGGCTGGCAGGATAGTCCCCGACCCTGAAGGCCCACAAGACTGGCTGGGATGCCTACACAGTTCTTGCAGTGTAAGCTGTGCCGGGCCACTTGCATGTGGCCACTTGCCAGTATCAGAGGCCAAGGCAACAGGGCTTTGGTACACAGGTGCTACCTATGTAGGCTACACATGTGCCCCACCACAGCTCTGTGAGTGGGCCATGCAGGGCCTCCCCTGGCCCTCCTCCCCTCCTCTCCTCCCTGGGGGGTGCCCCTCCCATGCATGCAGCTGTAGGGGCTCTGTGGGTGCGGACGGGCATGGGGGATCCTAGGAGATTTGCATGGGCCCAGCTTGACCCTCACCTGGCCAAGAGTGAAAGAGCTCAGGCAATCTGAGCATGCCTAGACTTGTGTGGCTCTCAGTGCTGAAGGTGGAGCCAGAACCTAGGATGAAGCACTGCACAGTGCTGCTGCACTGCCAGGGACTGCATCAGCAGCCACTACTTCAGCCAAGGAAGGCACCCAGGCTGTGGCAGGCAGGAACGAACTGGCACCAGAACCGGTCCCTGGAATCAGCAGCAGAAGTGGCTGTGAGCAGTTCTGCTGTACATCAGCTTCTCACATGCTTGACCACCATCACGTGGGCGCCCACATGAGTCCTGCACCACCGGGCTTCCACCTGGGCCCACCTAATCTCTACAAAATCTCCTTGCCCCTCGGCCCCCAGAAAGCCTCTGGAATCTACACAGACTCCTTCTCTTCATTCAGTGGCTCCCCAGGGTCAAAGGAGCCTGGCAAACTTTGTGGCAAGGCGATTCCCTCGGTGCCCACTGAGGCACTGCCTACCTCCTCCTACTCCAGGACTCAGCTCATGCCTGGACCCTGTCCACCTTCAAGGATGCAGTGGCCTCCACATCCACAGGAATCACCACCATGCCAAATCTCAACACAAGCCCACATTATGTAAGTGACGTCAGTTCCCATACCTACCCAGCCAGACCATACCCCGACCCCCCATGAGAACCATGCAGTTCTCCAGGAAACCGGTTCAGGTGGGCTGCTGGTGTGGGACTGGCGCAACGTGGAGACCTGCTTTGCAGGACATGAGTGGTAACCAGTCCCGGCTACCTTTTGGATGAGGCCACCTCATGTCCCAAGCCTGCATGGGCACATGCTCCTGCACAGGCAGGGACACAGTTCCTGGATCCAGTGCCGCTCTATGGAATGAGGGGACAGAGTGCTGGCTGCTGACTGGGTGGGAGCTATGCTCACAATACAGGGTTGGATGGAAGGTTTGTGATAGTGGCCAGAGCACTCCCTATTGGCTCAGGAGGAATATTTTTGAAATCTGAACCAGAGAGATGAAAGACTTAGATGAGGCACTGAAGACCAAACCCAAGGTCCTTTCTGCAAGGGAAAAGCAGTTGCCTCTTCCTCAGTGATGCAGACAAAACCACAGGAGGCAAATAGCATGACTCTGTCTAAATATGCAAAGCAGTGAGAGCACTCATGTAGAATTTTATAAATGCAATAATTCATTAAAGCAACTAATGTGAGGTTCTCTCCAAATTGGAGAGACTTATTTGGTAGAGAATGCTGGTCCATTGACAAATACCCAAAGATTTCACTATGTGAGAACCATTCTGAGGCGAATATAGACCTAACATGATTATTACATTGATGAGTCAACAGGATATATGTGTCTCAGAGGATTTTGTTATCCTATCTTTGAAATATATTCCACCAACCATGATAGTTACCAGTGAGCATACACTTCATTATTTTAATGAAGGGGAACATTTTAATGAGATATTATATTAGAACTTAGAGGATTAGTCTTCTCACAGTGAGTCCACAAAAAGCTATTTCTGGTGGAGGGGAAAGAGTTTATGTGCATTCCTCTTTGCAATACTAACAAAGACTTTAAGAAAATAGTATATCAATGATAACTGGGAATATGACTGAGGAAACTGTATATTGGTCCAAGTAACTGTACTTCCTTGTTTGGATATTTATGGAGTGTATATATAGTCATCAGTCTTGAGATGTAGCTGCCTTGATATAATAGGACCTAGTAAAATAGCTCTGAGGACATTATGTACTAGCCAATTGGAAGAACTGAATGGATGTTATGACTGAGGGTGATTCTGAATTGAATATACTTAGTGCACTATGCAGTTTTGCCCTTTGTGACCATGCATGACTCACATGCAGGGTAACACAGATTTTAGAAATCATGTGTTAGTATCAAAATCTGTGCTTTACCATTAATTGCAGGCTGTGTTACAATTTGTTCTGTATATTTTCTTAATGCTAACAACATTTGCCACTGGGTTATGGCTGGTGTTATTTAGCAGTTTGATTGTCAGACTCAATCCAAAATTATGACACTGATAGTGATGCATGTGTTCTGTATTGGGCAAATGATGTTTTTAACTGTGACTTACAGAGTGATATCTGCTCTTGGGGAATAGCTATCAGAATAGTAGTTACAAATCTCATTAATAAGTTAATGTGAATGAAGTTTACTTTGCAAGTATAACTCATTTTAGATGAAGCAAACCCCGCTAGCATTCTACTCATTCAATATGTTCATTTGAACCCATCTTTCCCAAAATTTATCCTACCAAATTTAGATAAGAATCAATTTAAGCATGAAATCTACAATGCTCTACAACATATAATTAAAGTTGGGAAGAACAATAGATTATAACAACATATAAATTGCACGCTAAGATATGAGTTTAATGGAGAAAGTTCTAGTAAATGATGGAAAAAACTGCTCCTCTAATCATAATAAATATAATAATCACACTAATAATGATGGTGAAGATTTTCTGCTTGCGCAAAATTTAATCAGGTATCTAAAATTTCTCCTCAGACTATGGTATCTCTACAAAAATCAAGGTAGCAAAGAACCCTGATAAATCAACTTAGCTACAACCCCTCACTCTTGGTATCAGATCAACCTCAATATCTCATTTTGTTTGCTATAATTCAATAGTGCCAGGTGAGGTGTGATCACCTTGTCCCGCTTTCAACAAGGATTCTGTTTGGTTGTTAGAATCTAATCTCACTCTTGATGTTTTCTAATAGTTACTTTTCACCTGGTACTCCCTATTATATTTCTAAACTATGGATTCCCAGTTTCCCATGCTGTATTCTATATATATGTTTGTATGTATATATATATATATATATATATATAAATATATATATATACTTATATATACATATATATTTGCATATATAGTATATATGTAATAAAAATGCTGCATATACTGTATAATAATATATTATGAGTAATAATAGAGAAAATTTATGTGTTAAGTGGCCAAACAAATCAAGACCCTGGTGTCAAAAAAAAAAAAGACCCTGGTGTCTAATATATTAATATTCAAATGTACTAACAAGCAACATGCAAGTAAACTAACATGCTAAACAATGTCACATTTTGGAACTATGGTTTGGACTTTGTGAAGTATTCATTTATTAATATTACATTGTTAAATAGGACTCAGAAAAGCATTCATGGATAAAATCATCAAAAAATTTATAGGGGGAAGAACTTGGAAATCCAGGACAGAAGAGGTAGAAGTAGTCATGGAATTGAATTCCTAAAGAAGAAATTAGGTAGAATTAAACAGATTATGAAAGGTTAGGAAAGAAAACTGGACAAATTATTCTTGGACATACCTAAAGAACTGATTGGCTTCA
This sequence comes from Dolichotis patagonum, assembly GCA_004027295.1. Lineage (NCBI taxonomy): Eukaryota > Metazoa > Chordata > Mammalia > Rodentia > Caviidae > Dolichotis > Dolichotis patagonum. Next base: position 3,539 of record PVJX010019246.1, on the reverse strand, counting down.
CAAGATGTCCTCATAAGAAAATTGACAATAAGGTTTTTCACTTTTGGAGAGTACAACACCACATCTACTCCAATGTTTACTAACTGAAATAGTTAATTATTTTTACATTTATAATTACTGCAATAATTTATAAATGGAAATTTCAAATATGTGCTCAAGTGTTTTCAGTGGAATTAATATTACTTACAGAATTATCTTTCACAAACTTCAAGGATGTATTTTTCTTTGGTGTTGGTGATTGAACTCATGACCTCACACTTTACAGGGAGGCACTTATGCCCCTGAGTTAAGTGCCTGGCACTCAAAGATGTTTTTGTTCAGAAAACTAATTAATAGGGGAATAGGCTCAACTTTCGCAAAATGTTCATAGATGAGTGGATAATGTTTGAAGTTGATGAGAAGTAAATCAGGCCTAATCAAATATATATATATATATATATATATATATATATATATATATATATATAGTGCATATAGATAATTAGATATATATAGAAAATATTGACATAAAATATATAGTTCCTTGTATATGTTTACTTTCCTAATATAGGGTAGTACTTGAATATGAAGTTAGAATCATATTGATAAGTATCATATTGTGTCTCTAGTGTAAAAATGAATAAAATTGTAGGTGTAATAAACCCCAAAATGTGTAATTCCTGCTGTAAAAAAGCAAGGAAAAGAAGGTGCTCTAAAGGATTTAAGTACATGTATATTTAAGTGTGTAAGGTAGATGAACATATTACTGTTTTTGTTAGATTGTTGAGTGGAATTGTTAATAGTCTCACTGTTTGCATGTCTACTGTGTTTGCTTTAATTTTGTAACTAGAACAACTATTTCCAAGATGACAGTATGTATCTTATGAAATAGAGATTTTTTTAGTGGGTTTTTTTGTTCTTTTCCTTATTTCCTTGAGAATTCTGTATTATTGCTGCCCATTTTTCTGGGTTTTTTTGGTTGTTTTTTTTCTTAAATGAAACTTTAAAAAAAAGAAAAAAGAAAATGAAATAGGAACGTAAAGCATAGTATTTTTTTTCTTTCACAGTGGATTTTATTCTTAGTTCGAAAACTAATTTAAAGTAACAGAGAAGTGCAATGAAATCTAAAACAGGCACACTGATTTAGTGTTTTTAGAGTGGTTTATGCCCATATATGTAGAATGTTGTTGTGTGTGGGTTTGTGTACGCGTGTATGTAATTTAATACTACATTGAATTGCAATAAGTACATAATAGAGATAGTGATCCAGCTTCAGTATTCTGCATAAGGTTTGCCAGTATTTCCAGCACTATTTTATAAGGACACTCTTTCCTCCAAGACATTTGTTTGTTTTATTTGTCAAAGGTCAATTAGCTAACTGTGTGTAGGCTATTTTCTACAATCTCTGTGCTGATTCATTGATCCACGTGTCTGTGTTTATCACCATAGTATTTTGGTATGATTTGAAGTAAGGTATTGTGATATGTCTTGCTTTCCTCTTATTGCACATGATTGCATTTGGTACTGTAGGTCTCTTCTGGTTCCATAGGAGGTTTATAGTTGTTTTCTTAATTCCATGAACAATGCCATAGGAATATTGCTTATAAGGGGATATGTTATATCCACTTTTCATAAGAGTACCATTCTTACATTTGGAAACCAAGCCAGTAAAATGCAAGAGTACTTAGGAAGTCATAAGCTTAAAAGGTCAGTAATATTTTCTCAAAAAATGATGTGTTAGTCATCAACAAGTTTATGAAAGAATGTTCAGCTTCATTAAACTCATGGAAATGCAAATCAAAACCACAATGTAATATTAGCCTGGCTAGCATTGAAAATACAAAAAGAGTCTTTCTGGATACAGTCTTGATAAACCAATATTTTCAATTGTCAATTTAATTGAAAGTTTATAGTAAAGTTTGTCTCTAATCTTCATATATTCTGCTGTCACATCTACATTGAACCCAACCAACCTTTTAAGACTTCAATTTCCTGGACTGCAATGTTTTAGGGGATAATTCCAATCTGTTAATGAAGTAAGTGAATGAAATTAGCAAGTCACTAATTGCAAGGCTGGCTCATTATTCTAGGCTTCCTTATGTATATAGTTTGGTGTAACATATAGTACCCAGCTGTAACTCGAAGAAGCACTTTTTCTCATGGTTTATTTTCATGAATAAAGGAGCAATGAAGAAATCCACAGTCTCTGTTTTTGTAGTTGGAACTTGTCTCTAGTACCGCATCATGCTTGAAATAATTTTATTCCCAATTACCCCAGAGCTCCCCAATTCTTGGTTGTCATTGTTGTATTATGATTGAAAGATGAGCTTGGAGGTACAGTTTGCTCCAATATATGATTTACATGGCTGTTTCTGCAGAAGCTGGGTGTGTGTGTGTGTGTGTGTGTATACAATTCGAAATATGCCTTTTTGATTTAATATTTTTATTACTATATGTTGGGAGTAGATAAAAAATTCTCTTAGCTTAGAAATGTGTAATTACACTTTTACATTGTGTTTGAGAGTACGTACGCACATACCGTATAGTTTTACATAAGGCATGTATACAGTATATGCATCACTATAATATCAATTTCAGCAGAATCTCTGTTAGGACACATATTTTCCCCCATGTAGCATGTTCTGTTTAAATCACTGCATCAGGTACAATACATCTCTGACTTCCAGAGAGATGCAAGATAAGATAATTAGGGTTAATTTTCTCATATGTGGCATTATGAAGTATTCCATAGTGCTGTATGCCTAAGCCACACTTTAAGTTCAACTAACTTTTTTTTTTTTTACTTAAAAAGGAATTTATTTACCCCCTGCAAAGGGAGATTCCAGTGTTCCAAGGTTCCAAATTTGGACAGTGGTAGCTGAACATGAACATCCTCTGATTTTACATTTAACATCTTTCTTATCTCAGGTAAATCAGAAGATGGAGACTTTTTCCTTTTTCCTTCCGTAACAATCTTGGTTGGCTCGGCGCCCTAAGTTCCAGCATGGCACCGATCTCAGGAAACGCTCTTGTTTCTTCTTTCCCCACCCTGGGGTGGCCGCCGCTCCCCAGACCACAGTCATTTCCCAGGCCGGCTGGCTGCTTACTGGTTGGCTCGGCACCCAGGGTGGAAGGCTGCTTACTGGTTGGCTTGGCGCCCTAAGTTCCAGCATGGCGCGGATCTCAGGAAACGCTCTTGCTTCTTCTTTCCCCACCCTGGGGTGGCCGCGGCTCCCCAGACCACAGTCACTTCCCAGGGTGGCTGGTTGCTTACTGGTTGGCTCGGTGCCCTAAGTTCCAGCATGGCGCGGATCTCAGGAAACGCTCTTGCTTCTTCTTTTTATTTTTTTCTTTTGCATAGTTATCTTTTTTTTTATTTAAAAGAGAATAAAACAAAAGGGGGCAGTACAGAGCAGATCAGAAGAGGACAACATAGGCAACACAGTACTTTACATTAAGTCAACTGGACATCAACAGTATCTAACACCATATCTCTTACTCTGCTATAGTTGAGCATAGTTTCAATTACAATAATATCAAACATAACACAATAGTATAAA
>PVJX010019245.1:0-35182 GCA_004027295.1 Dolichotis patagonum | reverse complement strand
CAGGACAAAGCAAAACGGCGATAAAAATATCTGCCTTCAGAGATAGTAGAAGGAAACTCCCCTGACTTGCTGTACCAAATATGGTCACCTGCTAAGAGATACCCAGATCCCTGGATCCCAATTGTTAACCGGGGGGCGGGGGGGGGTATGTTTGGTTCTAAGCCCGCAGCAGGCTGCTTACTGGTTGGCTCGGCGCCCTAAGTTCCAGCATGGCGCGGATCTCAGGAGATGCTCTTGCTTCTGGTTTCCCCGCCCTGGGGTGGCCGCAGCTCCCCAGACCACAGTCACTTTCCAGGGCGGCAGGCTGCTTACTGGTTGGCTCGGCCCCCTAAGTTCCAGCATGGCGAGGATCTCAGGAGACGCTCTTGCTTCTGGTTTCCCCGCCCTGGGGTGGCCGCCCCTTGCCCTCTTTCACTACTTTTATAATTTCTTCTTTTACCTGGGCATTTTTTTCTAATTTGAATTTCTCCATAGCTTCCCCTAGTTGCTTCTTTATTTCAGTTGATATCATTTCAGTCATTTCAGGTGTATGGCTTCTATTTTCTTCTATGTACATGGCTCCTAGGCTTTCTTGGGATGGGCTGGAGATTTGAGCCTGCTTTTGGGTCTTTCCTCTTGTCATTTTTCTTTATTTCCTTGGTTTGAGTAGTGTTCCAAAGCTTCCTCTGGGTGTGTGATGAATCACCTCCTGCACCCTCAGCTCCTGGAGCAGTCTCAGTTCCCCTGCTGGCTCCTGACTCCCTAAATTGAGAGGCAGAAGCTGGGCATGGAGAACTGGGGCCAGTGGAACCCCCGGGGCACAATCCCCTGTCCTAGGGGGGTGGATATGAACTCAACCACTGGCAGTGCTGGTCTTAAGCTCTCCCCAGGCCAGGCCAAATGAGCCGAGTCCCCCTGCATGTTCTCCACCTCCTGAACTGAAAGAAGGCCACTGGGCATGGTGGACTGAAGCCCTGGAATCTACTGGGCCCAGTCCAGCATCCCCGGTAGCTCCCCAGAAACTCATACGCCAGGAGCATAGGTCTCCAACTCTCTCTGGGGCACTGGGACTCACCTCGGGCAATCTCCACTCCCCTGCAGTCTCTTGGCTCCCTTAATTGAGAGGCAGAAGCTGGGCATGGAGAACTGGGGCCGGCAGAATCCCCAGGGCACAATCCCTTAATGTCTTTTATATAAAGATGTGCATGAGTCTTTGGGGGCCAGCTGTGGAATGTCATGGTTTATGTCAGAGGCCCCCAAGCCTCATGAATTATGGACTCAACCAAATCTGGCATTTGTGATTGATTCATTGTCTAGCTCTCAGACTGGTGGTGTGAGTGTTACACCCACCTAAGTGTGGAGCCAGCATGTGATGTAATGCTGGGAAAGTATGTGTCTCTCTCTTGCTGTTTTGTACCTTGCTGTTTCTAGCCAGCATGAATGGTGGCCCACACCACCACTTGGAGCCAACTGAATTTTGGACTGAAACCTCCAGGAACTATAATAAATAAACCCTTCCTTCCTTCATTTTGAGGGTTTGCTGTTTTGTCTCAGCAACGAATGAAAAGTAACTAAGACAATAAGACTAAAAAGTATAGTATAGTATAGTATAGTATAGTATAGTATAGTATAGTAAATACCTAAAGCAGAACATAGTGGCTTGTTAAACATTTTTGCAGGACTGCATTACCAGGACCTTTGCTCTGAGCTACACTGCACCCCTCACCCATTGAGACAGGATATTGCTAAGATGTGTGCTATACAATATTTTAACATAACACAACAAACATATGAGTGATGTAGTTATAATCTTAGGGGACCACCAAGATGTCATTACGCAGTGCATGATTACAACTGCCTTACAGAAATGTTGGGGGGGAGCAGGGGTATACCTCAGTGGCACAGCACCTGTCTGGCAAGTGCGAGGTTGTGAGATTGATTGCCAGTACCAAAAAAACAAAAAAACAAAAAAAAAGGAAATGAAAGGAAAGGAAAGGAAACAGAAAGAAAGAAAAGAAATGTTGGAGGATTTCATTGCCAACATACAAGGTCCAAGGAGTTCCCCAAGGTGAGGATGGAGACCATTGACTTACCCCACCCACAAGGCAGGTTGTAGGTTTATTGACTTCCATAACAGAAAAAGAATTTTCAGGACATATCTATAAGAGATACAAAGGGATTTTCTATGCAAAATTTTTGAAGTATGCACTCAAAAGAGATAAGAGTGTGGGTCTCCAAACAGACAAAGGTGTTTTATGGCTTCAAGCTAGATATGTTTACTGGGATTGGGGATGAAAACCTGTAAAACTTGTGAATCTATGGAAGAAGGGTATTTAACTTACAGGTGAAAGGTGTTTTCAGGGAAGGAAGTTTCAGTTTTCAGGAAGGTTTTCAGGGAAATGTTGGTGGCCCTTTCACAGGTAATAGCTATCATAGATGATAGAGCATTACATCATCCATAAGGGAAAATCCCATTTTACAGGTGAAAAGGGATGGTCTGTTCACAGATGGGAAATGACCACTCACAGGTATAAGGGAAAGGCCAGCCTCACTTATAAGTAGCAGAGGACAGTTGGGCTTATTCATAGATAGAAGTGAATTAACTAAGCTTATTGTGTCTTTAAGGACCTTTTCACTTTCACTTTAGAACTTTTCACTAAGTTTGTGACCTGAAGCTGCAGGCTTTTATAAAAAGTCCAGTTTAAAAATTATTTTTCTTATCTGCTTTTTAATCTATATTTCTTCCGTCCTACCTCAACATGACATGTTTATAAATTCCATGAGAAACTACATGTCCATGTTTTTAGGTGGAGTAAACTGTATGCATTTACAAAATATTGTTTAGGGCACAAAACAGTATGTCTGCTGACACTTTAGATTGCTGTAATTCATGCTATTATGCAAAGTAAGGATCAGTATTGTGAAAGTATTCTATAAACTGTGAAAACCTACACAAATGTGATTTTGCTAATGACTTACTACAAGGTGTTATCTTTCCCTCAGGATATTTGCATTTTATGTGGTGGCAATACTTTTTTTTTTTTTTCAGTACTGGGGATAGAGTCCAGGAGTACTCTACCACTTATTCTTTTAAAATGAGATGGAGTCTCACAGAGGCCTCAAACCTTGAGGCTGGCCTCAAACTTGCAAACTTCCTGCCTTAGCCTCCCTAGTTACTGGAATTGCAAGTATGCACCACCATGCCTGGTTGAAGACAAAAATCTGAAGCTAAAGTTGGTGCTATAATGACGGCAATTCATACATCAATGTAATGGGTCAAGGGACAGAATGTAGGAAAGGTGGACAATCTCCTCAGTCTCCCACCCCAAATACATTAAAGTGGGGAAATAAATCAATTTCATGCTCACTATTTATAAAAGAAACTCTGAGGAATTCGAGAAATAATTCTTCATAAAAATAAGGTATTATACTTGACTTGAGTCAAAAACCTGAGAGAAAATTAGATAGGCACATTAACTGGAACAAGTGCCATAGTCTCACAGGAAATGTTTATGAGGACTACTGTGTGTCTGGGGACGGGGTATATGAGAAACCGCTGCGCATTCCAATTTTGCTGTGAACATAAAATTTCTATTTAAAAAATACAGTGGCTTTTAAGCATGTATTAGTCTTCGAGCATCTTGGATCCTCTCAGAACTTCACTCCTGCCTCCCCTGGAACACTTACAGCCTCAGTCATGGGATACTGAGCTCGCTTGCCTCCAGCTTTGTCCTCCACACAGTCCCTGGGAAGGGAGACTCACTTTCAGGTTATGGATCAAAAGCATTCACTACCAAAGTGCCCATATTTCATATCCAGAAATAGGGGTCAGAAAATGAGGACCAGAACACGACTCACATGGTAGAGGGCGCAGACCCTGCAGGAGCCCATTCCTCCGCCTCCCACCCCACCCCCCGCCCTTCATACCACACACGCTGCGTCATGGCGACATCTGATATTTAGTCTCGCATCTCGGACAAATACAGATTTTAGTATTACTGGCCTTGTAAATTGTTTGTAGGTGAGGAACTTCAGCAAATTTTGCCTGTTTCAATTTGTTGCAACCCTGATTCCAGCAGATGACAATGAGAAACTTTCTAATTCTTGTACATGGGTGAGATACCCAAGATTACATTCTTAAATAATTACAACAGGTTTTGTTCCTTTTTTATTATTTTAGTTTATTAGTGCATGTTTGCAGTGCATAATGTTTACATTCCTTGTGTAGTCAGCCCATGGACATAGCACATCCCAATTCATTTTCTTCTTCCCTTACTCCTTCCTTCCCTCCCCTCTCCCTCCATCTCTTGATTCTCAAAATGTTTAGGTACAAAAAAAGGAAATTCCTGGCCCTTCTTTTCTGAATGACATTTATTTTTTCCCCTTTTGTCTGAAAAGAAAAACAAATTTGAAATCCAACTTTATTAATTCATTTGATCCTTGCTCTGAGCAGGATAAAGTAAAGGTTGCTCAAGGAAGAGGATATTGAGACCAACAGGATATGATGCTCAGTCAGATAAAAACCATGTGTCGGGGATATCATGCATGCGCATTTATAAAACAGCTCGGGAACCAGATGTGAAAGATAGTAGGTTTTAAAAAGACCTGCTGACTCTTAATCTGAACACAATGAAATAGTGAAGGTGATTGGACCGTGTCAGGAATTCCCAGATCTGGCTGATGTTTTTCAAGACCCTCCTCCAGATGTTCCAATTTTCTAGACCAAGTTAGGGCAGAGACATACGTGTATTCAAGCTCCTAGGTTAATCTGATAAGCCTTGCTTCAGGTGTGGGATCTATTGAAGACCAGTAGTAAATGTCCCTTTCAAAACCAAGGACCCTCATTATTGAGAAACACAGTCAAGTCCCAAGAACCACCTCCTTCAAGGCCACTTTACTCTTCAGTGAAAGCCACAGCTAAGAGTTTTGAAAGTGTTTCCTTCAAGATAGACGTAGTAGATCTTTTATTATGTCTATGGGCCTTGAGATGTACATGTATAAATGTATGTATGCAAACATTAAATTGCATCAATCATAGTGTTTTAGTCACTTTCTTTGTTGCTGACACACAATACCTAGCATCCCCAGATTAAAGGAGTAAAGGTTTATTTTGGCTCACTGTTCAGTAGGTTTCAGTCCACAGTCAGCTGGTTCCAAGGCAGGGCAGCATCAGTCAAGGGCAACTTGCAGGAAAGACTTCCCATGGCCATGGAAAATGGAATGAAGATGGGGGAAAGGGTACACCTCTCCACACATCCAGAAAAATTTAGCATGAGCTTGATCCTTTTAGCCTTACCAAATCATAAAGTAAAGTGGGTCTGGTGCCAATCAACCCAAAACAGAGCTGATATTGTTATATGCAACTGAGTTACATAAAAATATTATACACAGTCAGATAGGAGTGGACCCTCAAAGGAGCCACTGTAGAAGGTCAGATGCCTTGCAACTATAGGGGAGACAGACACCTCCACCTTGGGCCAGACTGCAAGACAAAAGATAAATCAAATGTACCCACATCCTAAGGATTGATATTCTAAATATGTCTCTATCACCCTGAGGAATTCGGGAGTCACTATCCCAGCTCCCTACAGGAAAAATCACTGTTCTGTATTTATGCCTGCTTGCTATATGACTGGTTTCCCCATTTGTCCCTCATTGAATCAGTTTTATCTGTGCAATTAATCTTATTGGTTGACCATAGTTGTGTCCTGTGTCATGCCCACCTTGCAAGTTCCCATGTTTTACCCACCTTACACCTGATTAACTTTGTGATTTTACGCTATAAGAGTCCCTAGAAAAGATAGTCTTTGGCAATTCACTCCAGACCCCTTCTATGTCTCTGTCAGACAAAAGCTTTCTTTCTCTCACTAAATATATTCTACTCTTAACCTCCATTGTTCCTGAAATTCATTCTTCAATTTTAGAGAACATGAACTCCTACTGTACATATAGTAGTTTGGGAGTTTCATTCCCCCATATCAATATGCCTGGGATAAAAAAAAATGAGCAAAATCAGAAGGCATAAGCAAAGTGCATGAACAGGTAGCCCTTACTCCCTCTCTCATTCCATTCAATCCCTCAGCTCAATGCACAACCGTATAGTTGAATCTCTTTGGTGCTGTTGACAACCCATAGTACTCTATGGGTGCGCTGGCACTCTAGGCAGTACAAACCAAAAAATGAATGGTTCTCTGTTATAGCTTCCTCATAAATGGCCTTGAAGGAATGGTTTCAGTCCTGTAGATGACATGGGAACAAGAAAATAATCTTTTCCATGAAATTAAAATACTGGCAACACCTGGCCCACACTGAAATGATCTATTTCTTAGTTGGCCAGTACCCAGGACACTATTACTGCCACAGGTGCTCATTATCCAGCAGATGCTCTTTGCCGTATCCACTGGCAAGCTGAAAGCAAAGCAGCTGAGCTACTCTCAAGATGATTACAAATGATATTTTTCAAAGTCCCATATCGCCTCAGTTTCTGAAATCACCTTTATGTGCTGAAGGTGTACGTCTCTGAGCCACCTCACATCACAATAAAACAGGGTCCGCGGAAGGCCACGGGTGGACAGTATGTGCAAGCTTCGCAGCAGTTCACAAGAACAAGTGCAAAGCTTCTTGCCATGTTAATTCCATTAAGATGGAAAGCTGGCCACTGCTTTTAAAACAGAAAACTCAAAAAGAAACCTTAAAAAGTGGTAAACAAGTTTCCTTTCTGTGAGGCTTATTCAGAAAAGGCACTTCATTTTACTAACAGGAAGGCACATGCATAGCCATTTTTTAAGGCCATATTCGTGGATTCAGCACAGTGCTCACTGTTGTTCCATCCCAACAGCTTAGCTGGCTTTCTGGCTATAAGTTTATTTTGCTATCATTTTTCTGGAATCACCACTTTTCAAACACAATCACCATAACGTATAACACACTGGTTTGTGACTGTGCGGTAAGACTTCATCTTGTGTCTGATGCGTGCTTTCTCTGGCCAATTTGTCTTATCAGCACATAATAGGGATTATGTACAAACTTTCAGCACATAATAGGGATTATGTACAAACTTTCCACTGCTTGGCTAAGAGGCAATTCACAACACAAGACCACCTCAAGAGAAACTTCCAGGTGAACGGAATCATAGCATTCACCTAGAATTGTCTTTATATTTTGAAACTTCACAATCTATTTCCCAACTAGTGGGACAGACCTCTATTAATGAGCAGAAAATAGTAGAAATGTCATTATGTCAATGCACTTGACCAACAAGAAGTCATCCGCTAAATTAGCTATGGTTTCTTAGAAATACAACCTCCAATTACTGCCTCCCACCTGGCTCTTTTCTTGGGTTGCCAACTCTCCTTGGTTGGTTACAGCACCTTCTCTAGTATCTGGCATCCATAGGGTCTCATCAAAAGAAGACCAGTTATGCTGATATACAGCATGCTAGTAGACAGCATGCTAGTGTTGTAGTCAGGGGTTGTGCAGAGAGCAATTAGAATCAGGACATAGAGTTTATAATATTATTTTTACAATGGTCACCCAGAGTTAACACAAGAAAATGCAGGAAATCTATCCACAACACTAAAGACATAGAATATTTAGCCAAGGGCCTGGATCTCGCAGCAATGTCCCACATGACATGTATCCCATGAGTCCAATTGGAAGTCTAGAGCCCACAAGAAGGACTCACACCAGTCTCTTTTATGGATCTGTGCTGGGAAGGCCCAAAGGTCAGCAGTGGAAGCCAGAAAGTCTATGCCAGTGGGGTGAAGGAGCTGTGCTGGTAGATTGACAGCTCTACGCTGGAGCCGGGAAGTCACACTCACAACAAAGACCAAGGCTGTCCTGAAAAGTACCACAGCCATCCTCAGCAACACAGAGCCCCACGCTCCTCGACGATAAGCAGCTTTCCAGGAAGCCGGCTTGACGAGTTCATCCTAGAGACCAAGTGGCACACATCTTCCCCTCCGGAGCCAGGAAGCAATGCTCTATGTGAGGACCAGAGCTTCTCCAGGAGAACCAACGGCTCACGCAGCAACCCATAGGAGAACCCACAATGCCTCAATGCGTCAACACATTAACGCAAAACATAGCATCTCCTTCTCCATGTCTCTATTTATGCTGGCAACTTTCCTCTGGTGAAACATCTACGCTCAGCACCATGGTGATACAATCCAGCTGAAGTTAAGTTGACCACCAGTTTTTAATCCATAACAGCTAGTTACTTACAATAAAGAATATTTAATTCAAGGGTTTTGATAACTCTATGGCTGAACACTGAGAGACAGAAAAACATCACACCAGAATAACAGAGATTACCAACGTGAGGAAGCAGCTTTAATAATATAAAAGACTCAATCAAAAAATGGTCAAGTGAAATGAATAGATACTTCACAGAAGTACAAAAATGACTAATAAATACATAAAGAAATATTCAACATCACTGGCCATTAGAGAAATGCAAATTAGAATAACACTGAGATTCCATCTTACCTCAGAAAGACTAGCCATAATCAAAAAATCAAATATTAATGAATGCTGGCAAGGCTTCAGGGAAAGAGAACACTTCTACACTGATGGTGGGAATATATAATAGTACAAGCACTATGGATTTATATAGAGATTCTTCCAAAAAACTAGAAATTCCATTTGAACCAGTTATTCCTCTACTAGGTACCTTGCTGAAAGAGTTTTAAAAAAATGTTACAGTGGTACATACATATCCGTGTTTATAGCAGCAAAATTTATAATAGCTAAATCTTGAAAGTATGTCCATAAACAGACGAATGGATAAAAATAATGTGATAGTTACACACAATGTAGTGCTACTCTGTCATAAAGTATAAATTAGGGCCATATGTAGAAAAATGATGTGCCTTGAGATCACTTAAGTGAAATAAATCACTTAAGTGAAATAAACCACATGGTTAAATACCAGCTGGTTTATCTTGTATGAGAAACCCAAATTATAAATAAAGAGCAAAATAAAGTCTAGATGATAGGAAGTAGAGTGATAGTTCTTTCTCAATTGGGAAGGGAGATTTATACCTTCAGCAGGAGGGCAGATTGGGGGGTGAAAAAAGTCATGTTCTGTACATGCGCTGACTCCCACACAAGGAATGCAAACATTATGTACTGCAAACATGTGCTATTAAAAAAGCTAAATAAACTGGAAATCAGTGTACAGATGGAAATAAATATAAAAATAAATGTTTCTTAGTAAAAAAAATAATGCGTTACTGTCATAGTAAAATGCTTAGAAATATTGTAAGTGATTTGATTGTAAGAATATGAAAAGGACTCAATTTAAGAAATCTAATTCCCTGACTTTCCTTTAAAAAAAAAGTGATGTCACCATAGATGAGGCTCTCACAGAAGGGTGTCCCACAAGGCAGTTCTGCTGCAGCTGTGGCTATCGCCTTCAGCTGGCCCCTCCTGGTTAACATCTGGATCTATTAAGGAACTGCCACATGGTTGTTATTGGTCAAATCATTCCAACAGGAGTTATTACTGCCAGAAAATCAGCCTATAAAAAGAAATCGTTGCATAGAATGGTCAGCAAATTCCAACTTTCCCTCTCAAAGTTTAGTGATTGGCTCTACTTAAATAAACTAGAAACACAAAGATTATTAGGAAGAAAAAAAACATGAAAATGAGGCCAGGAAGCATACAAAATATGAAACTCGAAGAGGGTCCCAATGGTTGAAGGTTAAATACTGTCTTCATACGGAAGAGGCAGATAAGGGGCTATAGAAACTTTTAGAGTAGTAAATTATTTTTAGGGAAACTGGTTTGGGGCAAAAGAACAAACAGGAGCCTGGGCCAAAGTTCCTCTGAATTATAAATGTGATGTCTGATTTGTTGTCTCCAGAGGTCAATCCTCTCTTGTTAATGAAATGTCAGTAGGATGATTAAAGGTGAGTGTGTTCCTCTTTGATGGATCTGGTCTTCAGAAAGACAAGGAAACTTCAGAGAAATTCTCTGAACTGTATCAGCAAAGTGAATCAAAGAAGATTGTAAGTCAGAGGCTAGGAAAAACTCAAAGAAACCTTCATTCGGAATCTTTCTCTCACCCAGAATGTGAAAGTGTCATGCTTTGGAGTATCATATTCTCAGCCTTCAACAACATGCACAGGGAAGAAGACAAACTATTTTATCCTTCTCTATTCTCAACACACAGCCCTTCTGCTAAGCAAAATATGTGAACTTTTTCCAACCCATCCAATTATCCAGTACCCACTGCATTCACCTACAGTTCAACTCAATTCTGACACTACCTGCAATTAGCTCAGACCTACAGGTTAAGGACTAAGCCCCACAAACTGGCCTCCACTTCCAGTGCAAATCACAAGTACTCCATTCCTAGATTCTCACAAATTTGATCCAATTTGCCTGCAAGTCAGAAGTTCCCACAATCCCCTTCTAGGATTTGATTATTTGCTGGAGTGGCTCAGAGGACTAATAAAAGAAATTTACTACTATAACCCATTTATTTTCTTTTAATTCTTTTTCTTTCTTTTTCTTTTCTTTTTGTTGTTGTTGTTTTTGGAATCAGGAATCGAACTCTTGACCTTGCACTTGCCAGGCAGGCACTTATACCACTGAGCTAAATCCCTGGTCCCTATAACCCATTTATTATGAAAGCATACAACTCACCAACCAGATAGAAGAGATGCAAAGGGAAGATATGGGGAAGGAAATATACAGGATCCATGCCATCTCCAGCATACCAATTTCCATGTGTTCAACATTACGGAAACTTCCTGGAAGCCATCTTCCAGAATGTTATGGGAGCTCCATTATGCAAGATAATCAATTTCATTGTTGTTCATTGGTGAACAACTCAACCTTCAGTCTCTCTCTCTTCCCCAGAGGTGGGGGATGGGCTGAAAGTTTCAATCCTCTAATCCTTTTTCATCCCCCTATCAACAGCAGCTCCCATCCTGGTGCTATCCAGGAGCTCCCAGTATCAGTCATCATCTTAGCATACAAGAAGATGCTCTGATATATCAGATATGCTAAAGGTTTAAAAGGTGGGTACTAGGAAGCAGAAAAAGATCAATAATAGATTTCTTATGACAGTTTATGAATCACATAGCAACTGGAAGTCTTGTTATGCTAATGAAAGATCATTAAAGCCAACCCCTTAAGGATGTATTGTTTGTAGCCTGATTCTAATTACTGTATCTGATTAAAAGTACTATAAAGTAATTTCTTCAAAAATGCTCAAAAATTAAGACTGTTCACTCAGAGTTGATTTTAGTCTTTATCCCAACTTGTCTGAATTAGTAATATTCATGTCAAAAGCAATAAAAACCATTGAAATTGTACAGATTTGTTCAGTTTCATCCATTATGGATTTATAATAATTTAAATTCCAATGGTTATTGTCATTGCCTCAAATTTGATTGACATTAAAAGTTGCTACTTATTGAGTTCATTACATAATGACTAAGTTCAAAAATATCATTTAATCATGAAAATTTATCCATGAGGTTAAAGATCATGGTTCCCATTTTTAGGGATGAGGTACAGTTCTGAACAATTCTGACTAACTCAAATTCACAGAGGGATTTTTAGGGGTTACTCTGATCATATCTATCTTCTGTGCTGTCACGGAGATCAAATGGAATTAAAATAAACCCAAAGTAACACACAACAATAAACACTGTTTAAAATGGTTCACAGAAAGCGTTTTTATTGTACTCATTGTAGCATCTGTGTCTACCAATTCCATCATCTCAGTACTTTCTGTGTCTGTTTCTGTTGGATTATTTTTCTTCTCATTATGGGTTTTATTTTCCTGCTTCATTGTCTACCTGGTACTATAGGTTTAATTTTGTCTTCCCAAAATATATGTTAAAGTACCAACTCATAACACCTTTATTTTTAAATAGGGTTTATTTTTAAATAGGGTTGTTACAGGTATAATTTGTTAACATAGGGGTGTATCAGATTAAGGTGGCCCTGTACTCTAATATATCTTAATATATATTAAGATACATATTAAGATATATATTAAGGTAGATATATATTGCTGTCTTAATAAGAAGACTAGAGGACAGAGACAGAAGGAAAACATCATGTGATAGCAGCAGCAGAAATTAGAAGACTGAGCTATGAGCTAAAGAATTCTAAGAACTGGCAGCCATGACCAACAGCTAAGAAGTGGCAAGGACAGATTCTGCCAATATCTCAAAGGGAGCAACATCTTCATGACAATTGGATTTTGTTCTTCTAGCCCCCAAAACTGTAAGAAAATAAATTCTATCATGCTAAGCTATGCAGTTTATGGCACTTCATTATAACAGCCCCAGGAAACTCATAACCCTTCAGAGACCTTCACATCTGGGTTGGATGTTAGACATTGCAAATTTTGTTCTTAGGTGTTCGATTTTGCCATCTTTTTAAAAGAAATATTAGACTGGTCTAGCATGCGTGTAGTTACTTAGAGTTTGATCCTACTGAACCTTTTTTTAAAATCTCATTTAATCATAAAAATATATCCATCAGATTAAGGATCATTTTTCCCATTTTAGGGATGAAGTAGCAGTTTTGACCAACTCAAATTCACCAACTCAGGAAGAGTCAAGAGAAACCGTCACTAGGTAGCATGGGCCCGTACCTTAGTAGAAATGGAAATTAAAACTAAAGCATAAATTTGGAAGTGAAAAAGCTTTGACTGGAAAGTAAGATCATAAACAGAGGAAGAACTCCAGTTGGAGGGTGCTGGCCCACCCACAAAAGAATGGAGACCAGTTTATGAGATATTCCAGTGGCTGGGTCAACCATTATCTCAGTCCTTTTTCCAGTTCGAGGAATCCTCCTGGCTTGAGGGGCAGCTCCATTTCATGAAAAGATTGCCTCTGTTTGCAGTGGCTTCAATTATGTAAGCCTCTGTTTCTTTGAAAATTTGTAGGTGTTGCTGCATGGGGTAGGATGTGCAACTGGACACTTTAAAAGCTGATAATTGGATGACCTTCTGAATCTTAAAAATTACTCTTGATGCCCTCTGTCTTGAAGCAAGACAAGTTAGCGTAGGTAAATTTAGAACTCATAAGTGGCATTCTGCTGACTTTTCTGAAATTAGTAACATACCCATATCCAAAGTTTTAAGGTTATAATGGATACAAAATTCAGGCGATCTTTGATCTGTTTTTAGGTACCTGTTGGACATCCGTAGGCTCAAGTAAAAGATCATGGGTTTCATCAAAAACTGCTTTTAAGTTCCTGACTGCCCGGAACAAAACACAAATCATGCTTTTAATGAGTAACAGGTTAAGGTTCAAGGACTTTATTCTTTGTCTCACTATGTCAATCTATTACTCTAAAATTGACTTAGTCTGTGTTGTGGTTTGTGTCTAGATGTATCTCCCCAAAGTCTCATGCAGGTCATGGGGGCAGGCTTTGCTGATGTGGCTGAATCTAGAGTTTGTGGCTAATCCATAGTCCAATGCTAGGTGGGAAGCCTGCATACAATATAAGGGACAGAAAGAGCCTTGCTGTTCCCTCCTGTCTTATTGCTTTTGGTATTTTCTGCCACCATGAAGTGTTGCCCCTCTGCCACATCACCTTGCCTTGACCCAGCTGATTATGGACTGAAGCTTCTACAAACCGCCAACTAAATCAACCTTTCCTCCTTTATCTTTGTGTGTCAGGCATTTTGTCTCAGCAACAAAACTAATACAGTCTGATATTAAAGTAATATCCTTCTTTGCAGATCTTATAATTTCACCTCTCTCTAATGAGACTATAAAGATAGCCCAGAGTGAACTCTGGAATTATTTGACCTATAGCACTTGGAATGTCTTACATCAGCCTCCAGTAGCTTCTCACACAGTCACAAATCAGTTCTCAGCCAAAGATAAGAAAAGATCTATATGCCTATCTATAGCTCTGGAACCCATTATATAACTTTCTCTAGTACTCTGTCTCACAAATTATAGGCACCTATTCTTCCAAATATCCATTTTCTGTCTCTTCAACCCAGTAAGACCTCTAGGCTGTATGGATTCCTCTCTCGTACTACAGCCTGGCAATCATCTGTGGATAATAAAATAGATCAAGTAAAAGACTCAATTTACCGACTACTATTTTCTTAGGTATAATAATCCTCTCCTGCCTCTCATTCAAAGCCCCAAAACCTTGGTTGCATATATTTTACCTGACTATTCTTTCTTCCTGTCTTTCTTTCTTTTTTTCTTTTTTGGAGGAAGGGGATAATAAATGAATCCTATCTCTGTTCCACCATTATGGCAGAAAAAAAAGAGTATTCAAGTAAACAAGAAAATGATGTTCAGAGAAGTTATTTTTTCCCTTTCTTAGTTTGTGGAAGGTGTATCACACTTCCTTGCTTTACATTAATGCCTAAAATTTCATGAGTCATTTTTTCACCAATAAGTTATATTGTAAAGTCTCTTCCCCCCTAAAAAAAAAAATAAGAAATCTAAAAATTAAAGCAGAATCTGACAGGTCAGACCCCAGGAACCCAATCTTGTGTTACTGATTACTATATAATGCAAAATGGTGGCAGAAGCTACATTCTGGTTTTAAAGTGACTTCATCAGACAAGCAGAATGATCAGCTTCTGAATAAGTCAAAAGTGAAAATTTTGTGATTTTCATCTTTTAAACAAATTTGGCTTTCTCAGCACTATGGTGAAACAGGTAATATTCCAATGACAACTGAAAGCAGATTTCTTCTGTGATATAGTGAGTGGTATGACAGAAACCAAGAAATAACATAATATAAATTAGGCAAGAAGCAACCCATAAGACATGCTAAATCACACAGAATTAATAAACAAGCCAAACTCTAAAGGCTGAGATTTTTATAGTAGTTTTTAAGTTACAAAACATTTCCACATTTATTTGTTTCCTTTAGCTCCACAACAGTATTCCATTTCTCAGCTGATGCAATTTATTTTCCAAATGCTCAGACTTTTGAGTCATTGTTGATTAGTCTCTGTCTGTCTGTCTGTCTCGCTCTCTATCTCACCTGAACTTTCTTTCCAAATCATCATTACATCAATAAAACCTAATTGTAAACAGAACTAAATTCAACCACTACTTAACGTTCCATTAATCTATTGATCTGAGTAACTGGTGTCTCTTGGGTTCCTATAAAAGTCTATCAACTGGTAAATTTGCCTCTAATCATCTCCCCACTTCTATTTTCAGGCCTATCATAACAGCTCTAACATAAATTATATTCTGTGACTCTCCTACTGTGACTGTTTCGCTCAGTAGAAGAGAAAAAGTTCTTAACAATACCCTACAAGATGCAACTACAGTGCCCCAAAACTTTATTCTCCTTATGTTTCTCTACCTTTTTCTCTTTATCCACAATAGTTCCATCATACAATTTGTTTATGCCACACTGTAATCCTGTCCAGCAAAACAGCAGCATTGACTGATATGACATTGATACATAGTCCCTTAATTAACACATTTGGTAAGAGCAAGTTTATTCACTGATACTAACTCATCATGGCTGATATGGTCACATAGAACTCTTTTTTGTGGGTGGAAGATAGACAGCAATAACTTGTAGAGCAAGACCATTTAGGGACTGATCATAGGCCCTCTTCCTTTCTGAATCAGGTTTTAGGCTTCCTGGGTTTTCCACCTTATTCATGTAAGGGATATAGTTAATGTTCGTATCAATAAAACAGCAAGGGGAGGAGGTTACATCATGAGGGATATGCCTTCAAGGGGGTATTAAAATCTCCTCTTCTTCCTCTCTTTAGTTTCCTGCCTACCATGAGGTGGGTTTCTCTTCCAAGCACTGCCACTGTGATGTGCTGCCTTGTCATGGGCTCAAAAAAATAGGCCAACCAACCATGGGCTGAAAATGAACCTTTCCTGCTTTTTAAATTGATTATCTCAGGTATTTATTACAGTGATAGAAAGCTAGCACAACAGAAATATCACATCAAGTTGCATAAATATGAGCACTACCTTCTCAACAACAGCTTCTCAGGTCTATTAGAAGAAATAATCAAACAAAATGGCCTTTCTAGGTAATCAGAAAATTCTTAATCTAGAACTTGAAAAGTAAGGACAATCAGAGTCCCATAATCGGTAATTTGTATTTTTAAAAATACTTTTGCTGGTACAGTTTATGATTTGAATAATTCTGCTGTGAGTATAGAATAATTGTCTTGCTTTTTAAAAAGAAGAAACACTGCATTTCTAGTAAAATGCTTTATTAAAAAGACTTTTTATTGCATGCCAAAATTTTCATTTTTGCTTGTTAAAGTGTGAACAAATAGATATATCAGAGAAGTTAGATGTAGATTTCAATGAAAAAATTATTCACTCTGCATGAGTCAACAATATTCCCTACAGAACCCTCTGCCAACTACTATCAATCTAAAAATACTGCTCTATCAAGCCATGTGTCAACTGAGGGGGACTTCGTATAAAGTAATTTTTTGATATTTTATTGGGTTTTGCCAAGAAATATTTCCAGTGTTTATGTCCTTCAGATCACAAAGCCTCTACAAATGAACTAGTCCATAAAGATCTTGAATAGTGTTACAGTAAAACTACCTAGTTTTGCCAAATTTTCTGTTATAAGTGAATAAAAAAAGAACATATATTTGTTCTGGCACAAGCAAGATGGTTTTAAAAAATAAATAAAAAATGGTTCAGTATTATCAGAGGTAAGTGAGTGAGGCTGAGGGTAGAGACAAAGAATCAGAAAGGAGAGGGGTTCCAATGAGAACACTAAGAAAAACTGGCTTCACATTCAAATGTAGATGACCGAAGAAGACAATTAACTACATGTTTGGGGTACAAGTAAAGCATAAGCCCCACAAAAGGAAAAATGTTAGACTTTGCTGAATTAATCTAGACTTTTGCAAATGAAAATTCTAAGAACAGGGCTATTTTCTTGTTAACACAAGTGTAACTTGTATCTTTAATAAACGAGCAATGCCTCTATTTTTATTCATATGAGATGAGAGGTGAGGCATCTGCTACACCTTGTCCTTATTTCCCAGGGCCACTGAAAGTGATATCCGGGCTCTGCGTGAGGCTCGAAAGCAAAAAATAATGGAAAAGGTAATAAGAAGAGATACACTAACATGTCAGGAGAGAGGAAAAATCACCTAGCAGAGAGTCATTGTGCACTGGTGTGCGAAGCAGAGGTGACCTCAATGAGAATTACAGTCTTCTAGGTGCGAGGCAATGGGGGGGCTGCCAGGAAGGCCTCCCCAGGGAGATGTGAGAAGTATTTCCTTAATCATTCCATAAAGGCAGTGTAGAAAATAACATTGTCCACTTTCCATTCTGTTTTTATAAGGCTAAGAGAAGGTAAATCTGTCAATACTATTTGCCAGATACTGTGCTCCTCATGACATCAAATATTGTAAAGCATGCAGATCTGCCTCTCCATTTGTTGAGAAAGGGAGAGCGAGGCTGACTGGTGGTCAAAATAAATTATCGAAATTACTAATGTCAATGTAACTTTTCAGCAGCTTTAAAATATAGTTCACATACCATGTAATTCACTTGCGTGTTTTTTGTTACTTTTCCCCCCCACTTTTTCTTTTTCTTTTTTGGGAGGAGGGTGGAGAGCCCAATGTCTTCACTTTCTTGGTAATGCTGTGTCCAGCAGGGGAGTCTCTGAGTGACCCTCTGCCTCTCTCACATGAAGAGTGAAGAAGTGAGCCTCTTAGCAGAAAATGGGAGGGTTAAGAGTGACACGATGCCGGGGTTTAGCTCAGCGGTGTAGGTCCCTGCTTGGCAAGCACAAGGTCTTGAGTTCGATCCCCGGCACCCAAAAAAAAAAAAAAAAAAAAAAAAAGAGTGATACGATGCAAAGCAAAAGTTTATTTAAAATATGCCAAAGGTGAAGACAGCAGAAGAGCTATCTTAGCAGCAGCAGAGTGAGCTGTGAGATGGGGCATTCCACTCAAGATGTCCTGGTGAATTTGAGGTGTACTTCATATTTATAGGACAAGCTGGTTTCTAAAAATCACTGTTTCGCTGATTGGTGTGGTCAATGCCAGAGTCTTAGCCTTTGTTTCTGGGAAGGGTATAGGTCACTTGGGGATTTCTTAAGCATTCACTAAGTGTGAGTAACATTTTCATAAAGGATACAGTAAGGCACATTTTTTAAGCACATGGTACACTATAAGCATGTGATGATCTTACAGTCATCAACCACAGATGAGCATGTCATGAATTTACAATGTTAGTCATCTGCATTTTGCCCTGGCTTTTGTTTTTGTCTCTCCAATCTGCATGTACAGTAGTTGAGACAAACTACTGACACCCTCAAATTAAAGAAGCTTATTTCAACCCACGGTTCAGAAGTTTCAGTCCATGTTCAGCAGGTGGAAACATAAATGGCATGAACTGAGAAAAGCTGCTTACATCATGACTGCAAGGAAGAAGAAACAGCAAGGGAAAGTGGGAAGAGAGACACACTCCCAGGTCATACCCCAGCAATTCACCTCACCCCACCAGACCCCACCTCCCAGCAGCAAGTCAGAAAGAGTGTCCCCATGTTCCAGTCCTCAGAAAACCCCCATCTTGCCCCTCACCCCCAGCCAGCCAGTGTGTAGGCCAGGAGAGAAGAGGCACCGCCACTGACCCCACCCCCACCCCACCCCCTTTAGCAACCATCTGATTCGGAGGAACACAGGCTGAGATGACAGCAACTGAATCAAGAAATAACTTAACACTTGTATTGTTAGATTGACCTTGCAGGCCTAAAACCAGTAGTGTGAGCAACTATTTAGAGGACAAGAGGCATTGCAGTTGCCACTATTAATTTCCTATTATCTTGTTTTGAAGTCTTGCAGCCTTTTCACTGTTTTGTTTGGATTAGTTTTATTCTGTTCCGTTTTGTTTGATTTTATTATGTCTGTTGGTATGGGCAGCTATTGTGAAGATAACAAAAGGCATTATCCATACTAAATCTCCTTATCAAAGGATCAAACAGTCACACTGGGTATTCTCTCCTGAGCTCACTTTTTTTAATCTTTACATTGCAGATTAGAGATGTTCCTTTTCTTTTTTAATGTTCTGCTTTCTTTTGATTATAAATTCTCCATTCTGCTTTCTTTTGATTACAACTTCTCACCTTAAATCACTTCTCTTTCATATTGCAGTTTAAAAAAAGTCAAACAGCTCCTTTAGTATTTTGCTTAAAGTGTCTTCTTTCAGATAGCTTAGATAAATTGTTCTTAAATTCTGCTTTCCACAAAGTCTTAGGGGCATGGCCATAATTCAAAGTCCCTTGTTACTTTGTTACATTGTTACATAATTCAAAATTATGTCCCTTGTTACATAATTCAAAGTCCCTTGTAACAAAGATAGCCTTAACTTCTGTTTTCAATAAGATATGCTTCATTTCCATCTGAGACCCCTTCAGAACAGCCTTAACTGTCATATTTCTACCAACATTTTCATTGTAACTACATAAATAATCTCTAAAAATTACACACCCTCTCTACAGTGCTCTTTTTGTGTTCTCACAGAATGCTCCTTAATATTCTGTTCGCAGCAACATAGCCCTTTTCTAAGCTTATCCCTCAAAACTCTTTTTTTTAAATTTTATTTTAAAGGGGGTAAAATTAAACATAACAAAACAGAACAGAACGGGACATAAGAAAACATAAATTTCAAAGCTAGACAACCAGAGATCTTCACTATCTGTCATATTGTCTCTTATTTTTTTCCAAATGGTTGTCCACATCTTTGCATATGGGGAGTTCATACTAAATAACATAGCCAATCTTTTCACAAGATGTGTAGTGTGCTGGCTCCCACCTGCTAAGGGGGGTGGGGAGAGGGGACATGGGATGGGGAACAGGAAAACATGAGATGTTTGATTCTCAGCCCACATGCCGGCGCTCCCCAGAGAGGGGAGGAGCTCCTTGTTCTCCCAGCACCCTGAGTCAGTCACATGGTGCAGGTCCCGAGGCGCCAGGGTCTCTCTCCTGCAGGCTGCCGAAAGTCCGCCACACTCACCTGCTATTTCTTTCTGATGAATTGATCGTTCCATTTCCAAAGTTCTGAAATGGCCAACAGACCACAGAAAGAATTCTCTTTAGGCTCCTGTTTGAAACCAGCAGCTATAGCAATCTGCTGGCCTTGCTTCAGGGCCAGTCACTCAAAACTCTTGAACTCTTTGTCAAGCAATTTACAGATCTCCATTTCTTTGAAGAATTTTGTTAGCTCAAATTTTGTTAGTTTCCCTTTGTGGTTACATATTTGCCTAATTTTTCAGGATCTAGGTAGAATTGTGTTAGTACCTGAACATGGGAAAGTACAAACACTTTTCTTGTGTTTCCTTAGTGGTTTCACTAGAGTAAAGATCTTTTTTTAAGGCTTATAGGATTACCTCCTATGTCACAATTGAGTGGGATTTGAATCAAGTTATGTGGTATCTGACAGGTTTGTATATGACAGGCCCATTACCATGTTTAGAGAAGGCACAATTCTCTTAATCATTAGAATTAATGCAAGTCTCAAGCAAACCAGTTGTGCAGACAGATTTGAGTCTCACTGGATCTCTAAAAAGGTTCTTGTCAAGTCCCTAGACGGGTCCCTACCTGGTCAGACCTTGGTCCAGAGTGTGTTTTGGAACTGATCATAGAACTATTTCAGCACTACAGGACAGTCTCAGGTGGCATAGAAGGGCATGTTTGTCTCTTGGTCCCTGGATGGGAAAGACTGATTCAGCTGAGAGGAGTGAGGGCCAGGTTATAGGGTGGTTCAAAATCCAGTCAGGCTGAGGTCTGCAGGCCTGTTTCCACAGGCACAAGTAGGGATGTCTCTTGCAAGGTTCTTGGACAGGCAGGACTGCTACCAGACTGAGGCAGAGAGGGTGGAGCTGGACTGCAGGCCTGTTTAAGGTCACAGGACCTGTTCTTTAGTCCAAGTCCAGAAGGCCTACATCTGGGCAGCATGAATGGGCAATTTATACACTTAAAGTATGAAAAGGAATGGTTTTCAGTGCATTTACAGACATATGCCATAAATGACAATCACCATGGTCAAATTTAGAACATTTTCATAACCTCTAAAAGAAATCTCACACCTTTCAGCTATCACCTCCTACATCCCTAGTCCATGCTTAGCTGCAGGAAACCTCTAATTGCCTTTCTATCTCTGTAGCTATCCCTGGCCTGGGTATTTCATATGAATGGAGTCATATTATGTGGTATTTTATGGCTGCATTTTTTACTTTTACATCATACTTTCAACATTCATCCATCATATAGCCACATCAATACTTAGTTCTTTTTATAGCTGACTTATATTTTATTGTGTGCAAATAGCACATTTTCTTTATCCATCAGCTGATGAAGAGATGAGTTGTATCCAACTTTTGGCTATTCTTAGCTCCCTCATGATGCTGTCATAAAACACCATCATCTGGGGAGGTTATAAACAACAAACACTTTTTTAAAGATCCGGAGTCTGGAAAGACCAAGATCAGGCTGTTGATAGATTCATAGTCCAATGAAGGCTCTTATCCTAGTTAATAGATGGAAATTTCTTAATGTGCTTCTACGTAGGAAAAAGATTGAACAAGCTTTCTTGAGCCTCTGTCATAGGGCACTAACTTCGTTCATGGGAGCTCTGTCCTTGTGACCTAATATATTCACTACTGGCCCCATTTCCTACATTATTTTGCAGGCTACGATTTCAATATTTGAACTTGAGAGGAGCACAGACATAGAGACAAGAGAAGCTATTAGGAAAAATTGCTGCAGGAAATACGAGATGATATCGACTTTAACAGTATAAAAAGAAACAAGAGGAAATGAAGCTGCATCTATGGTAGTACATGGGCTTAGTATGCAGAAGGCCCGAGGTCCAAAACTAACTACAGAAGGAGGAAGAAGAAGAAGTGAAAGAAGAGAGGATGGAGAGGAGGAAAGGAAAAAAGAGAGAGAAGAGGAGTGCTTCAGTAAAAATTTAAGCACAAGTGTTTCTGTGGACATATTTTCACTTCTCGTGGACATATACATAGGAAAGGAATTCTTAGGTTAGAGAGTAACTCTATATTTTATCATTTGAAGAACTACTGTTCAAAGTGACTACGCCATTACATATTCCCAAAGCAATGTGTGAGAGTTCTGGCATCTCCACATCTTCACCAGTCTTCATTATCACCTGACTGTTTTATTCTAATCATTCTAGTTGGAGTGACATGTTATTGCAGGGTGCTTTGATTTGCATTTAAGTAATAACTAATGATGTGAAGAATCTTTTTATGTGCTTATTCGCCATCAGTATATTTACCTCGAATAAATGTATCTTCATACCCTCTGACCAATTTTAAATTGGATTCTGTGGGGGTTTTTATTATTAACTTTTAAGAGTTTTTATATGTTTTATATTTTGGATGCTAGACTCATATGAGATATATGATGTACAGGTACCCTCATTCTGTGGGTTAATTTTTTTAGTTTCTTGATGTTGTCCTTTCAAGCACAAAACTTTTTAATTTTGATAGTCCTATTTGTCTAGGTTTCCTGTGATTTCTTGTGTGTGTTGCATCATACTTAGGAATTGTTTGCCAAATCCAAGGTCATGAAGGAATATTATTAATTGATCATTGTGAGTTAACTTTTGCATTTGATGTGAAGTGAAAGTTCCACTTCATTATTTTGCATACAATTCACCAGCGGTCCCAGCACCTATTGTTGGAATGATTCCCCCGCCCCTGCTGCCATTTTAGTGTCTTGGCATCTTCCTCAAAGATCAGTTGACAATAGATAAATAGGTTTATTTCTGGACCCTCAGTTCTATTCCAGTTATCTATGCATCTATCCCTTTGCCAGTCCCACATTGTCTTGATTGCCATTGTTGTGTAGGAAATTTGAAATTAGGAAATGTAAGTTCTCTAACTTTATGCTTTTTAAAGATTCTTTTGGCTCTTCTGGGTCTTTAAAATGAATTTTGAGTGGTCTTACAAATTTCTATAAAGAATTCAATTACTTGCTTAAAAAGGAAAGGTAGCTAATAAAATACATTCCATTCCACCTTAACACACAAGATATATTTTAGTCAATCATAACTGCTGGATAGAGTGTGCACCTTATATTGTTGACAAGGACATAAGAAAATAGAAATTTCTTACTCAGCTTTTTTTTTACTTTAAAGAGAAAAAAAACACAAAAAAGAAAATCAAAAAGCAAGAGACATACAAGAACTATAAGAACAACAAAGAACCCAAAACATTAACAATATATGCTTTCAAAACAAGATGATAGGTGTTAAACAATGGTTGTAATAGTGTATACTGTTATCTTTAAAATACTTAGATTGCTAGATATAGACATGCAAATTGATGTAATCATATGAATATTAGCTGTTCTTTTCCAAGAACTAATAGAATTAGTATTGTAATCATCTTAGCTAATTTATGTATATATAAACAAATTTATATCTTTTTCCTTTTCCCTTAGGATGGATTTTAAAAAATGGTATCTTTATACAATGGAATAGTACTCAGCTATAAAGAAGGATTGCATTGAGGTTTTCATAAGCAAATGGGTGAGACTTGAGACCATACTCATAAGTAACTCACATGTGTAAATACCATTTCATACCCTAGTGTGAGAAACTTAAATGGTAAATAAAATCTGAAATCTACAATAAATGTTGTGAAAGGATAAGAAACTGCTCAAAGGGAAAAATAACGGGGACAAGGGAAAGGAGAAAAGGAAGGGATTAAGTATGTTTTGTACTAACAGAAAATTTAATTTTGTCTTCTTGCAGAGGGAAGTAACTCAAACCATTGAGGAAACATCTGCAGATCCTTGCATTAAAGGCCAATAGGAGTCATTTATACTCATCACCTCCTCTGGGTTCTAAATCCAATCTTCTCATGCAAGACTAATGCAGATAGGGCAAGCACCTCATTTAGAAATGTGTATGCTATCCTGATGGGTGAGGAGGGTCTTAGAGAAACAGTTAAACTTACTGATTTTTTTAAGTGGGGTAAATATGTATTCCAACAAGAGAGCACTGAGTTTTGAAGGGGCTGCTAGCTTTAGAAAGTCATTGTTCTCTTGCCTTCTAACTAAGCAAATCTTTGTCAACTTTATAAATATTAAAATATTAACTCATTCACACAGGAGGCGCTCTAAATACTAAAGAAGTTTTTCTTTATTTTACTAGGAAACTTTTGCAAATATTAAACTCCAAGATACTTCAATCATGCACCTTGTATTTTTTTAAATTAATGAATGCAGTCAAATTTAGTGTCCCCTCCCCACCCCACAAGGTATATCCACGTGATTATTCCTCAAAGGATGCGGCTGACCAATGCACGTGTAAACCAGTGAGAACAAAAGCAGTTTTGGCATTTACCCAAAATCACAAATGTAAACAGCATTTTTCATTTCTATTCGTCTCTTCTAATTACTTATTATAAGAGTTTATTTACTTCAATATAGGAAGTGAGGGAAGACATATGTTATTGGTGCCTTAGAATTAAGTGTTCCAGGAAAATAAAGCTGCAAGTGATCCTTGTTTCTCACAAAAGCATTTTTTGAGAATAAGTATAAACACATTTGACTTTTTCCCAGTGAGTAGTGTTTTAGGAGAGATTTATGCTGCTCACCAGGCACAGGACATGTATGCACGGAGCTCTGTAGCTGTTTAAATTAGCAGCACCCTGTGGCAACACCAACAGGAAGCATCTTGGTGGTCAACAAGTCAGGCAGCGTTAAGGGCAGCTTTGGCAATGTTCTTTACCTACAAGGTCTGGCGCAAGTTAGTGCAACTGAGTTTCTTCTTCTCTACGAGTACAATAAATATACCCATCTCATATATTGCTCAAATGAAAGCAAGAGAAACTGTGTAGTCTCTGACATGCAAGAAAACTATAAAATATTTCCAATAGAATCACATGTTTTAAAGCAAGCCCCTCCCTCATTCTTAAATTATATAATGCAAAACATAAAAATCCTTTCTTTCTGCTTTAGTCTGACTTAGTCTGCTTTAGTCTAACGGTTTAATTTCACCTGTCATTGTTATCACTGTTTTTATTTTTTGGCCCAAGTCTTTCCTATGTAGTCCAGGCTGACCTTGAATTCACAATGTTCCTGCCTTAGCCTCCCCAGTGCACCTGCTAAAAAATGTGTACGATCATGCCTAAATAACTTGTTTTTTAAACTTAGAATTTTGAAAAATAATTTGAATGATCTTATGTCACTAATACGAGTACTTAGGAATGACTCTGTTGTGGGATTTTCTCTGATAATCTTCAAGGAGCAAATGGAGACAATTTAAAACACGCATTGAGAAAAATAACTTGCAGTTCTCAAGTTCAGCCACTAGATGGCACACCCACACTTAAAGAAACCAAAAATCTTTATCAGCAGAAATAAACCAAGGGCTTAAAAAAAGCCCTTGACAAATCTAACACATTGGAACATGATACCTGAAATGAAAAAAGAAGCATACCTGGAGATCAGTGTCTTTTAAATTGCTATATTAGGAAATCCTTTGAGAAAATATCATTTTGGTTTTGGTACACTGTACTTGATTTCTAGGGCTGCAAGCCCCAAACTAAGTATCTTGATTAAAACAATAAAATTTTAGTAGCCACAGTTCTGGAGCATGAAGTCCAAAAAGTCTGAAACCATGGCGTGAGTAGATAGTTTCCTTCTTGAAGAACGTGTAATCTCCACCGAGGACATCTTCCAGTGACCTACAGACTTCCCACCAAGTCCCATTAATCTCCACTGAGGACATCTTCCAGTGACCTACAGACTTCCCACCAAGTCCCAGTTCTTAAAGATTCCGCCACTTACCCAAAGCATCACTCTGAGGATTAAACTTTTAACACATGGGCCTTTAGAAGACGCTGGAGATCCAAACCACAGCCAGTGGTCATAAACTGTTAAAAGCCCATTGGAATATCCAGGTCAGAGGACAAACACTAGGCACTCACATTTTTCAACTCAAAGTGTTTTTGGATTCTAGGAAATTGTTCCCCATAGCAACATGTTTCTAACATGTCTATATGCCCATTTACCCTCATCAGTAAAATCTTAAAGGTTCAGAAAGGATTTTTTGCTGCCTTTTTGCCCAGTCTACAGCCTTTTTGATTTTATGTCATCAGAAGCTTTCTCTCATCTTCTCGTTGCTCCTGAAGCAGATCATAAGAAGTATCTTCTTTTTACCCAGAGAAAAGAACTTACTTAACCCTGGAGACACCAGAACGCAGAAGCCAAACAAAGAGAACTTGTTCCATCCCTGCCATCCCAACTATTGATTATCATTAGATTGTACATTTTATCTAATCACACCTCTGTGCCACCACACACTAACTGCTCCACCACACACTAACTGGCCTTAAAAATACATAAGTTTTAACTCTCTACCTTGGATCTTCAGTTTTGAAGGCTCTTGTTCACAAAACTTTCATCAAAAAAATTTGCATGGTTTTCTCTTGTTACTCTGTCTTGTGTTAAAAGTATGTGAGGAAATTTCTATATTCTTTTGATTCTGAAGTTTTGATAATTTTAGCATCTTGTATAAATTGACAATATATAGTTAAATAGAAAAAAATAAATTCATAAGCACAGAAACCATGCACAAAGTATGAGAATCAAAAAAGGATAAGAAGCCAGGCATGGTGGCATATGTCTGTAATCTCAGCATTCAGGAGGTTGAGGCAGGAGGATCTTTGCAATATCAAGATCATTCTGGGCTACAAAATGAACCCAAGGCCAGCCTAAATTGCGTAGTAAGACATTGCTTCAAAAAGATTTTAAAAACCCTCTCCAAAAATGGGCATCTGAGATGAACACACAGTTCTCAGATGAAGATATACAAATGACAAATAAATACATGAAGAAATGTTCACCATCACTGGTCATTTGAGAAATTAAAACAACATTGAGATTTCATCTCACTCCTGAAAGAATAGTTGCCATCAAGATATCAACTGATAACAAATGTTGGCGAGGTTGCAGGGAAAAAGGAACACTGCTCCACTGTTGGTGGGAGTGTAGACTGGTGCAACCACTATGGAAATCAATATGGAGAATTCTCAGAAGACTAGGAGTGGAAGCTCCATTCAACCCAGCTATTCCCCTCCTGGGTATTTTCCCAGAATAACTGTAAAGGTCATATCACAGTGATATATGTGCACCCATGTTCGTAGCAGCACAATTTGTAATAGCTAAATCTTGGAAACAACCAAGATGCCCATCAACAGCAGAGTGGATGAAAAAGATGTGCTATTTTTATACAATGAAATATTACTCAGCTGTGAAGAAGGATGACCTTGAAGCCTTCATAGGGAAATGGAGACAACTTGAGACCATCGTCATTAGTGAAATAAATAAGAATCATATTTATAAATATCACATTGTGTCTTTAGTGTAAAAAGTAATAAGAACTGTAGGAGTAATAAAACCCAAAATGTGTAATTGCTACTGTAAAAAAAAAAGAGGAAAAGAAAGTGCCCTAAAAGATATAATTGCATGTATGTTTAAGTGTGTAAGGTGAATGACTATATTACTGTTTTTGTTAGATTGTTGAGCAGAACTGTTAATAGTCTCATTGTTTGAAGGTGTACTTTGTATATTTTAATTTTGTAACTTGAACAACTATTTCCAAGATGACAGTATGTAAGTTATCAAGTTATGATTTCTTAGGTTTTTTTGTTCTTTTCTTTTTTTCCTTGGAATTCTGTATTGTTGCTACCCTTTTTTCTGTTTTGTTTTGTTTTCTCTTTAAATAAAATTTTTTTTAAAAGACAAAAAAAAGGACAGGATGTCGAGCTTTATATACAGCTAACGGAAAGGACAGGGGCTTGGCCAGCTGGGAGGAAGGGCAGGGTGACTGCTGTGGAAGGCTGGAACCCGCTGCCCGTAATGAGTAACACATGTCTTGTGATGCAAATGAGGTCTCCCTGGTAACAGCTACCCATGAACACCTCTACCTGGGTCAGACTCCAGTCTCTTCTTCCTGTGAAATGACCTTTCATATAGAAATCCTCTCTTTCATGCACTGTCTACTAATGTAGATTATATAAAATTATTTTCTACAAAAGGACAGCCTTCCAGAGTCATTCCTGTGCCTGCAAAGGGCTGCAGTTTCTCTGAACAAGCAACTTGAAATATGCAGAACAAATATATTTGAGATCTAATATATTGATCCCTCTTAACTGCCTCTGCCATAGCCCCAGAAATGGATGAGGAGAGAAAATCTATCTCTCTTTCCTAATGTCTGGTGATTGCCAACAATTCTTGGCATTCTTTGGCTTATAGATGACATGTCATGCCACCCTGTCTCGATTTTCACATGGTGTTCTTCATGTAATTCTGTCCTCACATGACCTGTCCATGAGGACACCAGCCAGTTCATTTAGGGTCTACCCTCACCGAGTGTCACTTCATGTTCATCACATCTGCAACAACCAGCTTTCCAAGTAAGGTCACATTCTGAAGTGAGAGGAGGGCAGGAATTTGGAGGAGCATTATTCGGCTCAGTGCTCATAGCAGCACTCAAGCTTAGTTTGATAGTCAGGTTTGGAACAGAGCTCCGTCAGTGCTGAGTTTAACAGTTGGGGAAAAACTATGAAAACTAAGTAAACACTGTCTTCACCCTGTAAAACACAGAAGGCTGAAGTCAAGAAATCAGCAGTGTTTTGGAAGGTGAGTAATGGAGGACAGACATGATGCAGCTGCCGGCCCAGCCAGAAACACAACGTGAGAGTTGAACACAACACCTCCGCTGAGAAGAGAAGAGGGCAGAGAAGGTGAGGACTAGGCTGGAGCTTGGACGGACAGTAGAGGTGTGACAGAACAACTCCACTGTGGGCTGAAACTGAAAGTGGAGCTGGTAGCTACAAGCTGTTTTCAGGAAGAAAAAAGAGAAGATTAAACACCCCAGAATGGCAGCAAGCTGAAGGGCCGTGGTTTTCAGACAGAAGATGACACTAAAGAAACAATGCATGAGAAGTCTCTTTCAGGGAAGACACCGTCTCTGAGAACCCCTATCTGTATGCTCTGGGGCACCTCAATTTCTATTCCCTAAAGGAATCACATTCCCTCACCAAAGACCTGCTCTGGCTTCTTCATCCCTTTTGTCCAAGAAGGTTTTGACCATGCCCGAAGGATTCAACAGGAAGAAGCCAGGGGTCATCAGGGAACCCTCTCTGGTCCTCATCGCTTCTGTGCTACAAGTCCAAGAATGCCAGAGCCCCTGGGCTCCATCTGTTCTCTGCCTCTGCCCATCTCCTACACAATACTCACAGGCATTGAACGCACAGCTTCCGGGGCCGAGCCAGGAGTCCTTCCTGATGTCACCTTGTTCTTGCACAGGCTCCTTATATTCCTCTGTGCTGAGCATAAATAATCGCTGAGTGGATATATATGAAAAAATACATCACCAAAAACAGCAGGAGATTTGGCATTTCCAGTGCAAAGAGACATGTTCCCAAATATTCTGCTGTCAAACTCCACCTCTTAGTAAAACACTCTGGAGTTTTCTTATTAGATTGGTAGGCATCGTGGATTTAAAGGGGCCCAATCACTGGGAGACTGAAGAGTGTATCTTTCTCAGTCCCAAGGTAGTACTTTATATATTTGTTGAATGATCAGATTTAAGTTCCCAGGCCATGGAGACTTCAAATTTGAATTTTTATCCAAGCTTGTGTCATTGCCCTAATAATCTATCTCGAATGTAAAAGCAAAAATAGTTGATAGGGAGTAATGTTGTCTGATTCTGCTGCAATGTGCCCAGTGCAGGCAGTCCTGGCACAGGGAACGGGAAAAGGGAACAGAGGTCATCGTGGAAACACTGTGAAAAGAAAGGGCACAGGTGAGACCAAAAGTTGACACGGGGTAGAGCCTGTTGCAAAAGTCTAAAAGGCAAATTCTAAAGTGTCAGTATCAGAAAAGGCTTAGCGCTGAAATCTACAAGGTAGATGTGAGTATCAGCTCACGTGGGTATTCTATGCGGTCTTGCTACGAACGGGTTTCCATCTGCCCAACACTCACATGCTTTAACCTGCAATGTAATAATGTTTGGAGATAGTGTATTTAGGGAGGTGACTAAGGACAAACAAGGGACTCAGTCTCAGTCTGGTAAGATTTATGTTTCTGAAAAGAGAAAAAGATCCTATTTCTCTCCCCAGAAGCAAGGCCATGTGAGGACAAGAAGCAAGACAGATATCAAGAGAGAAGATGTCTATGTTATAATAAGAAGAAAAATATATTTGTTTTTATCCCTGGTTCCCGCCACAAAGCTTCCCATAGTCTTAGAATTCCCTGAGTCAGGGGCTATGGTTGTAGCTCAGTGGTAGAGACCTTGCCCAAAATTTCCTGATTTATTAGTCTGAGAGAAGTAACTTCGGAGATTTATGTAATAAGTCATTTCCAAACATACCTGAAGTGACCCTTAGAGGATGGAGGCTGGTTGCCAAGGGAACCAGATTAAATTAGAAATTAGAGAGAGGCTGGAGACTGAAATGGTCACCAGGGGCTAACGATTTAAGCAACCACGTCTATGAAATGAAATCTCCATAAAACTCTAAACATCGGACCCTGAAGATCTTCTGGGTCACTGAATGCATTGTGTGCAGGAAAAGGGGTGGACACAATGTAAGGGTCCAGTGGGACCTGACTCTCCCAGCCCCTAGCCTGCTTGTCAGCAGAAACATTATTCTCAGCAGGAAACTCAGTTCATCACTGCAGCTGTCATGGGCAAGCATAGGAAAGAAGACAAGATGGGACAAGGAATTTTGTAGGTGCCTGGACATCTGAGGACATCTAGAGACAGCCTAAATTTACACCAAACACTTCCCGGACTTTGCCCACTGAGGTGCAAGACTGCCAGAGAACTTTGACGACAGATGTTTATTAAAATCTTTCTACCTAATGTCACCTGTCTTCTTTCCATTCCTATAAAAGGGACATATCTCTCCATTCCCAGCAGACAGCCTTATGGCTTTCTGCCTGCCTGCACCCAGGCACAATAAATTCCACAAGCTTGGTGGTCTCTGATGGTCTCTCCCCACACCTCCACAGGCACAAAGCTTCTGCACCCCTTTGCCTGGCTGTTCATCTCTACCCTTTAAAATACCCTTTATTACAAACTGGTAAATTTAATGGTTTTCTTGAGTTCTGTAAGATGTTCTAGCCAATTACAGAGCCTATGAAAGGACAGAAGCACTTGTAACCAAGTGACCCATGCCTGGCAATTGGCACCAGGACTGAAGACCCAACTTGGGGGGCAAAGCCTTCATTTGTGGGGTCTGTGCTAATTCCTCCTAGTTAGTGTCAGGTTTCAGTTAAATTGTAGGATCCCCAGCTAGACCAGAGAATTTCTTGGTGTAGAAAACTCACATAATTGGTGTCAGAAGGGTTGTGTGTGTACAGAAACAGTTTCTTTCTTTCAGCACTCTTTTGCAATTTAATTCTTTTAACCTGCAATTTAAATGAGCTAAAGAATAGAATACTCAATTGGACTGGAGAATTTTTTGGTGTAGAAAACAAACACATTTAGTGTCAAAAGTGTTATACACACAGAAAAAAAAATTTTAATAGCCATCTCCAAGGTAAAAGCGAACCCTCTCCAAAATTCAAATTTGCTGGTACCTGGATTTGAGGACCAGAACTGTGAGGAAATGGGTATCTGTGGCCTAAGCTACGTGGTCTCTGGTATTTTGTTCTGGCAGCCCAAACACTAATACAGATTTCTTTTGAAGGACAATCTTCTGGTCCCTACCATAGGCTGCAAGCTCTCTCAGGTCATACATGGTGTGATGATTGAATAACACACACACATACACACACACACACACACACGCACACATGGGATAAGAGAGTGAATCTACAACCATGTACTCTTGATATTAGCCAACCAAGTTGAAGAAAGGTATCCTGAAATTATGACTATATCAACCATCAGTAGATCATATCCCTCTCAGTGGAAGAATTATTTACGGACCCACAAAGCAAGGATCACACTCTCCCTAACAAGTTGACTCATAGTATCTAAGATGTTAATTATTCTTGACCTGGACTTGAAAGTTTGACCCCATAAGCATGAGGCTTTTCAATTGCATTTAGGCTTCACCTTGGGGACCTGGGAAATTAGGGGTACAAGAAAGTCTCTCACTCTTGGCCATCTCTGATATATGCATAAACCATTCCATCTTTTTCTTTTCACAACAAATTCTTTTTAGAATTACTCTTTATATTCCATGAAATCTCAGCTAGAAAAATGGTTTTCTCCAGTTGTGGACAAAATGACTAATTTACCTTCATCACCTAAAAAGCATTTATTTATAGATCTTTTAAAAGTCGATGAATATGGTCTTATTCCACTGAGGCTGCTATGACAAAATACCACAAAATAGGTGACTTATTATAGAAACAGAATGAGAGAAATTTATCTCTCACAGCTTAGAAGACTGGAAAGTCCAAGATGGAGGTGTCTTGTGTGGGTCCATTCCTCAGAGCTGGCTCATCTTTTCTGTCTGCTCCTGCAGAAGGAAGATGACTATGCTCCCTTGGGCCTCTTTCTGTCCCATACATGGGAGCTCTACCCTGACAACCTGACGACGTGCCAAAGGTACCACCCACTGATGCCATCACCTTGGGAGTTAAACTCTGAACATATGAACTTGAAAGGGTTACAAACCTTCATAAAGTTGTGAAGCAGATATTAAAACATTTGTGGAAACAATTTTGTCATTAAATATACAAGTTAGTGCCTGCTACGAATTCTCCAATTATATACACATGTAAAACAGTCCTACAGTAAAACCTCATGTGTGTAGAAGATGGGAAACACTTTCCCCTCTTTCTATGAATACAAATAACGCTTCACCCTTTGTCTACACTAAACCAATTATACTTTCTCCTAAAATACACTGAGATCCATCATTCAACAATTCTGCCTTGTTGTATGTATGTCTTAGTTCCTTTTATGGGTGCTGAGACAAAATACCCAACACCCAAAGTTTAAAGGAGAAAGGTTTGTTCATCTCATAGTTTGCAGAAGCTTCAGTTTGCAGTGCTGACTCCAAGGCAGGGTTGCATGGCAGAGGGGTATGGCAGAGCAGGCAGGCAGCAGGCAGTAAGCAGCAAGTGACAAGCAATGAGCAACAAACCTCTTTGTTCATTATATCTTACCCAGGCTACTTGCCCTTAGGCACTATAGCGCTCATAGACCTAGGGTGGGGCACCCTCAATTCTGTCCAGAATTACACCAAGCCAATCAGTGGATTAACTGAGTAATCATGCACCCATAATCCCAACATCATACCCTCTAGGTCCAGCCACCTGTGAAGAAGCCTCACCTATGGCCACATGAGGCTTTGGGCAAAGAGCATCTAGACACAAACCATAACAATGTGTTAGCCAAATTTCTGTTATTATAGCAAAATATCTGAGGCAATTAACTAATCTAAAAAGTTCTGGCTTGTGGTTCTGAAGTTTCTGTTCTGAGATTGGGTGGTCCCATCATTATGCCATGACACCGCATTATGACTGAGGAATGTGGCGGAGCAAACTGCCTGTGTCATAAGCTCGCATACAGAGGAAGAGAGCAGAGAAAGTATGTGCCTGACAAGGACATGCTCCTAGGACCTAAGGAGCTCCCATAAGGCTCTGCCTCCTAAAGGTTCCACTGCCTCCCGATTCACGCACCCTGAGGAAGAAGTCTTTAAGATACAGGCACAGGAGGAGCAAAGATGGCGGACCAGTAGGTAGCAGGAGAGGGACCCTCTCTGAGAGAGACAGCTTAAATGCCAGAATAAAACACCCTGGAGAGACCCAAACAGAGAGAGATGGACTCTCACAACCCACGAAGAAACTAAAGTGCAAAAAACTGCTCGAATATGAGGTCCTGGGGCTACCACAAGAGAAGTTAAGATTAGCAAACACAGTGCACTCCTCAAGCCACCTGAATCCCTGCTGGACACCTGACAAAGCGATCCGTGCCAAAGCGACTGCCTTGAGACGCCGGAGCGCGGAGCTGAACAGCCCTGCATGGGGCTCGCACGGACCGGCCCTGCACGCGACCCACCCAAGGGACCGTGAATTTGCACCACAGCCAAGCTGAAGTCGGAGGTCGGGGAGCCCAGCAGTTCTCGGGGACCGGCATCAACACACGGTGAGTGATGGGAATAAGACCCTTCCACGGGAAAGGGGAAACCGACTGGATGACATGTTGGATTTGGGCAGGACAGCCCTAACTCCATAAGGAAGTGGCTTCAGTTGGCTGCTCCCCTCGCCCAGCGGATTGGTGGAATCTGCTTGGACTAGGCCATGCCCCTGGCTGGGACTCAGTGAGTTGCTACAAATTAATTCCCTGAGATCAGTGCACACTGACGCAGTGAAGGCCTGCAAAGGTTAACTGGCCCATAGGGGAGGAGCCAGCGCAAAACTGAAATATTAATTCAAATTAAATAAGAGATAAGTAGATTAATAAAAGAAAGGCTGGGCACCTCTCAAGAAGACACAGACAAAAGAATAGAGGAACACAAAAGGCGAGAAAAATTTAATGAAGAATACAGAATAAACCTAGAATTCATGAAGCAGATTCAGAGAGATTATCAGGAAACTAAAGACTCCATAGAAAGCTGGCAAAACTGCTTGAAAGAAACCAAAGATAGACTAGCAAAAATTGAACACAGGCTTGCAATTGTGATCATGAAAGGGAAGATCTCTTAAAAATAACAAGGGAGCAGGCAGTAAAGATACAAAGACTGGAAGATGACAAGAGGATCTATAACTTAAGAATAAAGCATGTGAATGAAGAAGCAGGAATCAAAACAGAGGAATTACAACGGTTATTCAGAGAAATTATTAAGGAAAATTTCCCAAGCATAGAAAAAAGAAATGACATGCAGAGATATGAAGCATACAAAACTCCAGCCATCTACATCCCAAACAGAGCTACAGCCAGACACATAATAATCAAGATCCCAGAAATTAAAAATAAGAAAAGAATATTAAAAGCCATCAGAGAAAAGAAACAGATCACCTATAAAGGAAAACCAATCAAAATCATGGCAGACTTCTCGACACAGACCATCAGGTCAAGAAGAGCTTGGAGTGAAGTAATTCAAGTGCTAAAGGAGAACAATCTCCAGCCCAGATTGATGCATCCTGCAAAACTCTCTCTAGAAATTAATGGAGAAAAAAGATGCTTCCATGACAAAGGGGAAATAGGAGAATTTGTGACCACCAGTCCAACCCTAC
>PVJX010019244.1:0-35108 GCA_004027295.1 Dolichotis patagonum | reverse complement strand
AATTCCCAGACCCTTTTCTTGTTGTTTAAGGCTCCTCTAGAGGGTGCAGGCTAGGAGCTTTAGCCCTCTTCAATAGGTTATCAGAGATTAGAGTTCACCCACGGGCAGTGTGCACTAGCTCCTCCCTTCTGGGCCAGTCAACCTTTGCAGGCCTTCACTGCATCAGTGTGCACTGATCTCAGGGAAGTAACTGGGTCCCCGCCAGGTGCGTGGCCTAGTCCAAGCAGATTCCACCAATCCGCTCAGCAAGGGGAGTAACCAGCTGAAGCCACTTCCTTATGGAGTTAGGGCTGTCCTGCCCAAATCCAACATGTCTTCCAGTCGGTTTCCCCTTTCCCGGGGACCTCCGACTTCAGCACGGCTTCGGTGGGAATTGACGGTGCCTCTGGGTCGGTTGTGTGCAGAGCGGGTCCCGGCGAGCTGCATGCAGGGCTGTTCAGCTCCGCGCTCTGGTGGCTGAAGCCAGTCGCTTCGGCCTGGATCGCTTGTTCAGGTCGGGCGGAATTCAGGCCTCTCGAGGAGGGCGCCGTGCTCGCTGATCTTATCTTCACTAATAGTAGCCCCAGGACCTCATATTCGAGCGGGTTTTTGCACTTTAGTTTCTTTCTGGGTTGTGAGAGTCTATCTCTCTCTGTTTGGGTCTCTCCAGGGTGTTTTATTCTGGCATTTGAGCTGTCTCTCTCAGAGAGGGTCTCTCTCCTGCTACCTACCAGTCCGCCATCTTGTCTCTTCTACCACTTGACAGTTTTTAACCTAAGAAATAATATTTATGTAACAGAAATTTACTGTTTGTGTTCTTGAGACAGGGTCTTTGTGAGTAGTTCACGCTGGCCTTGAACTCACTGTGTAGCCCAGGCTGGCCTCTAACTCCTGTGATGCTCTTGCCTCAGCCTCCTGAGTACTAGAACTATCTATGTGCCCAGCTCCAGAAACTGACAGTTTGTGAAGAATCTTGAACAGCTAAGAGTGAGAGCTACAGGAGTAAATTTTTTGTGTTCAAAGCCCAGCTCCTTCATGAGTTGTGTGACCTTGAGTTACTTGGGCAAGTAACTCAGACACTTGTGCCTCAGTTTCCTGTAATATGGGCATGATTATAATATACTCTTTATTGGGTCTTTGTAAGATTCAGCAAGTTATATATATATATATATATATATATATATATATATATATACATAGACCATTAAGTACATGAAGATTCAATCTATGTGGATTATTCTTCTAACCATCATCATTTGTACCTTACTATATATATTGCATAGTAACCCATCGTCTCCTTCTTACTAAATACCTAAGGCTCGATTTTTGCTTCTGAATTTGTTGAAACCAATACAATATTTTCTGCTTAAAGAGCTATAAGTTCAACATAACTTTGTAATAAAATTTTAGTTTAGTTGTCATTTAGTTGTCAAATGAGATAAGATCTTTAAAGTACTTTGCAAACCGCTATAAGTGTTAGTTACTATAATAGCCACTCCTAAGAAAATGTCTCCTTTCTACATGACAGTATTTACAAAAGGCCTTATCTTTCTTTTTGGAAATAAAATTGAGGTGAATAAACTTTATAGAGCCTCAAATATCTTAGATTAAGATTTATTGATGGTGGTTTTCATTATAGGAATAAGGATTTAAGTCAGACCAGATTTAAACATATTTACAATTTCAGCTTTTCCTTAAAAAAAAAAATGTGAACAGATAGCTGCCTCTTGTCTATCAAACAATAAAAGAACAGTAATTTGCAGGATTTCAAAAATAAATGTTAAGTAAAATAAGTTCCCAGAAACCAACTGACTAATTTGCTATCTGGTTCTTTTAGCTATCTGTAAGTATTTGTGTTCTTAAGAAATTTCCTAGAAAACAGACATCCAAGTATGTAAACCAAGATTCAGCTGCTGAAATGTCTCAGACCATCAGCACACAGAATTCCTTCCTTTATCTGCTCTCTTCTGTACATGCTATAGTGATCCCTTTCCTGTCCTCATCTCAGTTGGGAAGGTTTATATTTGTAATCTCATGGAGAATTTATGGGATTCTAGGAAGTTAATTCCAATATACCACTTCCAGTGCGCCACAAGGCGAAAATAAAGACACTAAGAGGTATATAGAGTGTTATAGTTGATACATTGTATCAACTGAGAATATTTAGGAGTTTAACTAAGAGATTCAACAGGGACCCAGAATGCTTACTTTGTAAATATCCTCATCCTGTGCAAGAGGAGGACACAGAGATTTTATTAGTGCTATACCTGCTCTGGGTGGGGTTGGGGTGGGGGATGGTTAGGGGGTGAGGTGTCTCTCACACAGTGTAAGGGAGGAAAAGAGGCTTGCTCTTTCCCATCTTTTGCTCTGGCTGCTTTTGCTGGATGTTACCTTGAAATGTTGCCCTGCTGCCATGCCACCCTGCCCTGGAGCCAGCTGATTATGGACTGAAACCTCCACAAACTGTAAGCTAAATAAACCTTTCTTTTTATTTTGGGCATCTGGTATTTTGTCTTAATAATGAAAGAAAAGTAACCAAGACGTGTAGTTATGTAGTTACGGGAAGCCAAAGGGCCCTAAGTCCAGCATAGCTGGTGGTTCACTGGAACATAGGCCACGACCCTGGGCCCCACCTGGGTTTTATTAATTCTCCATGAAGATAGTGGCTTGGGGATGAGGGACAGTGAGAGTGACAGGAAATATGGGAAATATGTGACTGCCATGAGCTGGGCTAGATAGGAAGCCTGAGATCAGAGGCCAAGAAATGCAGAGAGAGTAGTTTGCATGACACAACTGAGGTAGTACCTAATATTTTGGGGACAATGCCTCAGCACTGATGTACAGCCTTTTTTTGCCCTAGAAAGTCATAGCCTTTTTCTTGAGGTTCGGTCTCAGCCAACAGAGTGGAGCATGGCTCTCCATCCCACCTGGCTTAGCCACGTTTTTCTGGGAATCGCTGGGCAGGGAAACTGCAACTGTCACCGTCCTTCAAAGATTACACATCAGCTCCTCAACCAGCCCAATTTACATTGCTTAAAACCAATTGAAGGAACAAAGAAATAGCCTAGCCAGCTCTGTCCATATCAATGGAGATCGGGCCAAGTTTGTTCAAAATACAGATAATTACTCTCTTTTCAAGGAGAGTCAGTAAGAGTCTTCTGGGTGGTTCCCCACACATGCAGTGTCATTTTCTCACATCACCGTGTAATTTCATCAGGTGTCAGAATGTTTCTTGTGTTTATTTGCTTCCCCAAGTAACTTTGAATCCCATGAATCAAAGATCACTGTACACCACTCATAGTCTTTTTCAAGCTCATGCTAGTTGCTCAGTGAGTGTTGATTATTTATTAGTTGAAACTCACATAGGCTTACTCTAGAATCCAAAGAGATAAACCCAAATTTCCCCCAAATGAAGCAAATTAAAAACAAGATCTCATGATGGAAAATTTTTCACTTTTCCTCAACCTCCCCTACCCCTACTTCTGAAGCACCTGACCTTAGACATAAGAACAAAGGAGAAAGATCACCTGCTGGAAGGAAAATGTCTGGCTTTCACCCTGAACATAACCAAGGAATTCAGTTTCCCTAAGCCTTAACTTTTCAACTGTAAAATGAAAAATATAATATTTGTCTCAGTATTTTGAGGATTAGAGAAAATATTTTGTATGAAATGGCTACCCTCGAGCCTGTGGTGCAATAAAAAGCAGGCTACTAAAGATCTACTTAATCATGGGTGCTAATTTGACACTTAATGCTGGTTTTCTCAAAGAATTACTATGTCCATAACTAAATTTATGATCTTATCAAACTCCCAAACCTCGCTGTCCTGCAAGGAACAACTCCACCATCTATCTAGTTCCACAACGCAAAACTTCAGAATTTTTGGACACTCATCACCACTTCCACACTTCTTATTTCAAATCAAGGCAAACTCATCACCTTCTGGCTCCCCAATCCACTACCTGCTGCAACCACCATATTAATGGATGGTGTGGTCTACCCAGTAGCTCTGGCTGAGCTTCCTGCATCCTCTAGGGCTGGCTCCAATCAGCTCAGACAACGAAATGGATTCCTCAGTGACTGCAAATCCTATTCCATCACTCCCTTGCCACCTGTATCACTTGTAGGTACAATTGATGCCTGCATTGCTCTTACTGTGTGGGTATTTTCATGCACGTCCACTTCATCCTTGTCTACCTTGTGCCCTGGGCCTTTTACTCTCTGGCTTCCAGTGAATTAGAATAAAGAAAGGTGGCTGATGGGAAAGGGACTGAAGATTGCAGTATGGTTTTTTTCCCCTGGGTTCTCTCTACTGTATAGTCTTAGTCTGGCTGCATCTCTTTATAGAAGGTCACAGTTTCCTATAACTATTAAAGTGCTCTAATAAAAGACACTTGCCTTCGACTTTGGCGCCCGGCATAGGAGCAGTTTTTCATTCTTGCTGTCCTCTGTACTTTGTATCCCTTGCTGATTTCTTTTAATCATTCAGACGCCATCGTAAAGAACCCCTTAATTATTATTTTTTATACTTTTTTTTGTCTTTTTAAGACAGGGTCTTGCTAAGCAGTTCAAACTGGTCTTGAGCTCACTTTGTAGCCCATGCTTATCTCAAACTCGCAACAATCTTCCTGCCTCAAGTTCCCAATTGCTGGAATTACAGGCATGAGCCATCAAACCCAGCAAGAATCCCTTAATTAAACTGTCTTCCAATGACCCATTTGAGAGCCAGTTCTGTTTTCTGCTAGGACCTGATGGATTGAACCACTGTGCACCCTTTGAGCCACTGACTTCCAGTTCCTTGCATAGTCAGCCCATGCTTCCTTCCACCTCTACCCAGAGGAATCTAGCTCATCCCTCAAATATCAGCTCAAATATAACATTTTTATATATACCAGGGACCAAACTCATGACCTCACACTTGCCAGGTGGGCACTTATGCCTCTGAGCTAAATCCCCTGCCAAATACAACTTTCTAGTGGAAGATTTTCCTGATTCCCAAAGTAGGTTGCCTAACTGCAACATGCTTTCCTACGTCTATTTAACTTTCTACAGCTCTAAAAATAAGGCAGCAAATGTATCATTTAATTAAAGCATGTCTCTGCATGAATATAGGTAGGAATTGTGTCTGTTTTATACTTTCCATCATATTTCCGTCCCTGACATAGTATCTAGTATGCCTGGTACTCAGAGCATACATGATAGAAGAATGAATGCATTTAATGTATAAACTCCCAATGATAAATATGCCCGCTATTTATAGGTGACTATATTTGTGTACTTATTTTGTAAAGTAATGTCAAATATGCTAATCATACTTTGGACAAAGAGCTTATTCTCTATTATTCCTTCTAATCACAGTTTCCAAAGTCAAGCACTTCCAAGTTCCATTAAATTAG
Source organism: Dolichotis patagonum (assembly GCA_004027295.1). Classification (NCBI taxonomy): domain Eukaryota; kingdom Metazoa; phylum Chordata; class Mammalia; order Rodentia; family Caviidae; genus Dolichotis; species Dolichotis patagonum. Next base: position 29,733 of record PVJX010019244.1, on the reverse strand, counting down.
GAATTTCCTAGCTGTCTCCTTTTTCAAATATTGCTCTCTTTTTCGCCTGATTTAGTTTTTATTTTCCTTAGCAAGTTTTCCCCTTCCCATTATTGCTTATGTGTTGCTTAGCATGCTTTCCCTTCCCCTCATGCATGTAGCTCGGTCCTTTACCTCCTTCAAGGATTTTTGCGGAAAAGTCTCCTCAATGAAGCCCACACGAAATACACTGTTTAAAATTTTAAAAACAACCCTCTCTCCCAATCCCTCATGCCTCACCCTAGTTTTCAATAACCTGTCATCTTCTAGCATTGTTTGTACATTTACAACACTTGTTATTAGCTTTGTTCTCTAGTAAGAGGTATGAATAGCAAACGCCTGCACAGGACCTGGTAAGCACTAGGCACTGAGATGTCAGGGTCTGTTTCTCGTCCTTTGATTGTCCTGTATCCCTACAGCTGCATCTACTCTTAGGCAAGGATGAAGATACCGTCTCCCTCCTTCCCCTGCTTAGACAAAACTTTTGCTGCAAATATTTTCAAAGAATCTCATGAGACACACACACACACACACACACACACACACATATCTTTAATTCTTAATTAAGTAATGTGAACACAGGGATCATGCTTCCTGGATTACATGTCATGTAGACAGTAAATATTCTGTTATGAGACTAATAAAAACCAAGGCAGATGATAAAGAAAGTCCACTAAGGTGTAAGTGAAATGTCTAATCTCTGTTTGCCCAGCAAGTAATTTCTATCTCCATTCGATCTACAAGTCACTTTAAAAGTAGCACATAAAAAGCAGATTTATCATGTAATTTAACGAAAAGGAACTCCTTATGAATTCACACCTTGGTCATTCTTTGTTACTTTCATCATATTCAAAGTGATTCATCAAGGTCCTATAAGATCCAAAAGTGCCTTCTAAATCATTAAACATTTTAATTTTTCAGTTGCATTTTAGGCTTATTTGTTGCACGTTGGTTACTCATGCCCTATATGTATGGTTATTCTCTAGTAACCAAAATACCCTAACCAACCAATCCAATAGAATATGTCTATTAAGCATCTAGCATATGCTCACTGCTTATTAACTAGGGCACTGCACCTATGTCATGCCTGCACCTATGTCATGCTATGGAATAATATCTTACTAACAGTGGGGTTTCGCTAAGTCTCTAAATTGCCAGATTGGGCTTGAAATTGCATCTTCCTGCCTCAGCCTTCCAGAATGACTGAAGGAGTATCCAAATGCAGGCCTGGCTAACATTCACACCAGTTTCTTGCCTTCCTGGCAGCAGCTCTTTTTTGGTACCAGGGATTGAACTCAGGAACTCACGTTTGCCAAGCAGGCACTTACGCCGCTGAGCTAAACCCCCGGCCCCGTGGCAGCAGCTCTTGTGTGATGCAGACACCTCCTTTCTCCTCACAATCATTCATGGGGAAACTCTGTTTTTCCTCTTTTAGGTGAGGCAAGGTAGAAAATTTTGTCAGAAATATTTTAAATGACTCTTCTTCCCTTTTACCTCACCTATGCATAATTCAGGAGTAGGGAGGGGAGAAAACAATTAATTCCCAATTCTACTTAATTGCTAAAGGTAACTCACCACTGCTAATTTTAGGTCATTTTATTTATTTATATGTTTATTTATTTCCTTTTTTTCACACACACATGCACATGCGTAACGACAGTGACAAACATGTCAATAGTGGTGAATCAGACAAAGACCAGCTCAACCACATAAAAGTGGCCTTTGTAAAAAAAAAACATGCCAAAAAGAAAGAATGAATGGAAAATCAAGCCTCTCGGGTAAAGGTTAACAACCGAGCTGGCATTTCAAGTTGATGATTTGCTTTCCCCTAAGCTCAGGACTTTCGGGGAATTAGTTTACCATTCCAGGCAGTTTCTCTGCAGGGGGAGGGTGCTGGTTCGCACTAATTATTACATTTTGTTTCACGTTCCCACTTAAACAGCTAACCTTTTTTTCTAATGGGTCTGGACTCTGGCAGCCACAGCTTGAACTGCCTGAGCTGTCCTTTCTCTAAATGGCCTTTTGTGTGTGGATAATGACCCCACTCTCTTGAATAGGGTTTCTCTCCACACGCTGCAGCTAAATGCATCTTTGGGAAAAACAAAGCCAGAGAAATTGCAGTAAAATGGTACATAATAGCCTGCTGTAGCAGGGGGTAGTCGTGGTCCCCCGACTTTCACACTTTCCTTCCTTCATTTCATGCGAAATAATGATATTGTTCCACCAAGCAGAGAGATTGCATCCTGTGGAATTTGAGTGGACTCCTCTGTGTGGTTGGAGAAGTCAAGCTGTCACCAAGTAAAGGGCTGCCTGGGTCCCCACCCAGGTGATGGAGTAGTAACCTGTCTTAGTGTGCATGCTTAGAATCTGAACTTCTTGGTCACCCTTGGCTTTGGAGGGCTTTTGTTCATGGTTTGCCTGTGGTACAATTCTGCTTTGATATCAGAATTTACCACATTTGTGGTCCTAGGCAGCCCTTGGGAACTGATGAGTGAAAGCTCCTAGAAACCCATCTCCTGACACCAATGAACATTAGGAACAATCAAAATAAAATTGTTTTTCTCATACTAAATAACTAGAGTAACGGTGTCAAGGATCACAGAATGGCAAGACATATTTTGACCTATCTGTCCTACATTTCAAAATAAATAAGCGGATATCTAGACATTTCTATGACCTCTTGGTTTTTTCATTATCCCTGGGCAAGTTAAAGTTAAAACAAAGCAATTTAAAGATCTAAAGCCAGTTACATTAGTGAGCCTTCATATCCCATCTACTTCACTATCTCTTCTCACTCCTATTAATTTTCCTCCTGTATATAAAGTCACTTAACTTATTATACAATATATAAGTACCAGCCAATGTGAGCTATTTCTTAACCTTCTCTTCTGCACTGAATTCCCTCCATTGTACCATATTTACTTAGCGCTTACTGATTCCAACCAATCAACACCTCCGACTTCATCCCCTGGGTATTTCAATACTTCACTTAAGGAAGTAATAACCCATAATGGGTTAATAAAGGGCATTAGAGAAGCCAGCCTGCAGCCCTTTGAAGATTCCTTCCCAAGGTGATTTATTCCCTCCTTCTGGGTGCCTCATCTTAAAAACAACATCTGATAGCATCTACCTTCTCTGCTTCAGTGAATGTGTACCCCTGGCTTTGTGACATGTGTGTGCGTGTGTGTGTGTGCATGTGTGTGTGTGTGTGTGTGTGTGTGTGTGTGTATGTGTGGTATTCTTAAAATACACCCCGAATAAGCAAGAGAGTAAGAATTGGACAGGTGAAAGCTGACTCACTTTACAAGGAAAGACACGTATTCAGTTACTGGACATGAACTGTCATTGTTTTGTTTCAACACAAAAAATTCTGAGTGTGTTTTAGGCATGTTATACTTTTTCTTAAAATGCCATTTGCCTTAACCAACCAAAGAAAAATAAAGTTGGAAGAAAATTTGGGGGCTCAAACTTATCTCTAGGAAGATATAGTCCAGCCAGTTGTGTATATTCCTAGAAGGCTGCCAGTAACATTTCTGAGCTGGTAGGGCTCTGTCCATCAGCTTTGGACTGCATCAGCTAAGTAGAAGAACTATGTCAAAGAAGAACACTGATTGTTACAAACTTTGACTTTCTACTTGTACTAAGTGTTTTCAACTCTGTCTGCCTGTAATTCAGATGCCACTTAGTCTTTCTGACCCACAGGAGAATCTGGAAGGTGACTGAAGTTACTAATACTAGGAAAGATGATGTTTTAGAGTATTTTTGCTCTTACCAAGGGCTCTGTGTTGTTCTAGAGAGGTGATATCATGAGTTCATTCATTTGCTAGTGACTGGAACCAGTGCAGACAGGCTCGGGACACTGTCAGAACAGATGCTAAACATTGAAGGCTCAAAGAAGCAATGGTCATGGACCATCCTTGGGAGGTCACATTCCACTAGGAGAGATGGGATCACAAGCAGGTTAATTATAAATGACAAAATAATATCTCTCACATATTTATTACCTCTCACAACAACCCTGTAAGAGATTACTATTATCCCTTTCTACGGATGCTTGCACCAAGGAAAGAGAGTTTGTATTTATCCAAGGTTATGGAGCCAGGTGTGGTGGCGCATGCCTGTGATCCCAGCACTCAGGAAGCTGAGGCACAAGGATCATCATGAGTTCAAGGCCAGCCTGGGTTACATCAGTGAATTCGAAGCCGGTCTGAACTGCTTAATGAGACACTGTTTCAAAAACAAAACAAATGAAACAAAACAAAACCCAGGGCACCAAGTGATAGAGCCAGTATTCAAATCCAAACGCTCACCATAGCCACTGATACCATGCTCTAAAAGGGAGGTGTGAAAAGGAGCCATGATCTCTAAGGAGGGATCGACACTGTTTTTAAACCTTTGTTTTATTCCTATCTTCCCTATAGGACTACCAATTAGAATTAGGAAAGTTTCCTTTCATCTTTCTGTGCAGAGGTTTTTGCAGCTTTTACAAAAATAGCAATAGTTATACTGTATCTACAGATTTTAATATGTAACTCTGAACTGTCTGTAGGCCTTGAGTATTAAGCACCAAGAGAGGAAATCCATAAATATCATCATTTAAGCCCTTTCATGGCCCAAGAGATGTGGTTTTTGTTTTTGTTTTGTCTACATTAAAAAGAATGAATTCTCTAGAGATCTGGCCACTTCCAAGTCACTGACTTGTGTGAAGTACATACTTTGACAATAAGCAAGTTATCTTTAAGAGTCATCACAGAGCCAGGGGTTTAGCTCAATGGCACAATCACCTAGCTGGCAAGCACAAGGTCATGAGTTCCATCCCTGGAACAACAACAAAAAAGCAAGCCCCATAACCTAAATTACAATTTGGAGATGACAGTTTCCAAAATAATCATGGAAATCTGGGGCCAGGGATTTAACCCAGTGGTGTAAGTGCCTGCCTTGCAAGTGTAAGGTCATGAGTTTGATCCCCAGTAGCAAAAAAAGAAAAAAAAAAAGAAAAAAGGATCACAGATGATCACCTACAAGTTGAAGTTATCACAGGTCTCAAGTACTTAAGTGGTATTTTAAATTTTAACATTCTCTTATTACTTCACCTGTGTAAGTTAAGTCAATGTGTCTAAATTGTAAATATATTTATAATTTTAGCAATTTCATCAAGAACTCAGAATAGGGGGCTGAGAGTTTAGCTCAGTGGCACAAGTGCCTGCTTGGCAAGTGCAAGGTCATGAGTTTGATCCCCAGTACCAAAAAAACAAAAAACAAAAAGAACTCAGAATAGTATTTCTATTATGAGCGGTGCTATAAAACAATTGGAAACTGAGCAGTGCAGTAAGAGCTGGCCTTTCCATAAAGTAGGAGTCGGTTTGGCCTTTAATGAGGGTATAAACAGGGGCAGGTTGCTCTCCACATGTTCCACACCACTCACCTACCAACAAAGCACAGGGAACTCTAGGCGGAAAACGAAGGAAGTGGGAAAATGTGCTTTAGACTCCTAGACTGAAGCTACAGACTTTTGTGTCAGAAGCCAGTTCTCTCATTTGAAACCCCAACTGATCTAAGCAAAATTTACGACTGGCCCACTTACAAGTTTCAGGATGAAGCCCTACTGTCATTGCTTGATTTCCTTTCTGCTTCAATTGTTCTTTCAAATAAGATGCTGAAATGCCAAAGAAGCAATTTGCAGAAATGCACTGGTAGCTAAACTGCAGGTGCGTCGAGCTCACAAGTAGGTGGGCTTCACTGATGTTACCTAAAACCATTATAACATACCGGTATAGACAGGTGTGGTGATGCACATGCCTGTAATGCCTGCACTCTGCAAGCCTGAGGCAGGAAGATGGAAGCTCAGGCCCAGCCTGGGCAACTTAGTGACTTAGCAAATCTCTGTCTGTAAACATAAAAGCAAAACAATAAAAAATAAATAAATAAAAAAGGAGCTGGGGACTTGGCTCTCTGTGAAGACTCTGAGATCAGTTCCCCAAGAAAGAAAGAAAAAGAAAAACTCCAGTGTTTTAAGGAAAGGGACTTCCCAGTCCTCAAAGACAAAAGCAAATAAAAGTGCTCGGTCATAGAACTGTAAGAAAACTCTGATCTTCTTGATGATTGCCAAATCCACTAACAGCGCCCTCTGACACTGATTTGAGAGTAAATTCTCCAATATAAGACAAATTTGCTTAAATCTATATCCAAGATAGGCTTTCGCAAAAAGCAGTGTTGTCAGATCTAAGGAATTATGTCCTTTGATCCTTACAGCGCGAGGTAGCTGCTATAATTTCCTTCATGCAACAGATAAGAAATTGGAGGCGAAGGAATTTGAAGCTAGCAGCCCGCAGCTTACAGACAAGGCGTGGCAGGACTGGAATGTACACACATGTAAATCTTCCTGAAGCTTTATATTTTGCCACTTCCTCATCTAAAATCTTCCATAGCTAATAGCTTATCCATCTATCTGACAAAAAGTCAGTGGGCCAGCAGTATCTTTGGAGAGTAAGGAGTAAATGAAAGCTTGGAGAATCAAGACACAATATTTTTTTCTTCATTTTTTAAACCAGCTTTATGTTTCAGCTTGCTCTATGGACTATGATTCTATTTGCCCTGATTCTCATGTGCAGTCTCCAGACTTCTCTGTTGTGCCCTTGACTCCCTGGCTTGCAGTTGGCTTCAGCCAGTGGGAGGCACTGGCAAGGGAAGGGAGGAGAGGGACAGAGTACAGATCTACTTCCTCCCTCCCTCCCGGGGCACTTTCCCTGCAGTAGCTACCTCTCTGCAGCTGAAGGCCGCTTCGCCCCTTCGGCCTGAGAGGTTCCAGCCTCCAGAAGAGGCATCAGGGGGCTTTGACACCCCTTAGTTCTTCCCTCAACCCTATTCCACCCCTCTAAGTCATCATCCATTAAAGTCTCTTCTCAAATTATGGAGTGTGTCTATGGGGGGGATTTTGCTTCCTGCTGAGACTTGACTATAGTCCTTGTATCTCTAGTCTTATTCTTCTGTATGGAAATCCATCTATTCATTACAGATACTCTCCAAGCTTGCTACTCTTCTAAGAACTGGTAGTGAAAAGCATCATGGTAAATGAGACAGAGAAATGATGGCTGTGCTTTCCTTGGAGTTTAAATGATTTTTGTTTTCACTTCTTTGTGCTGTCTTTTGTTTTTTTTAACCACTATCTAGCCCATGTTAACCTCTGACTTACAGCGATCTTCCTGCCTCAGCCTGTCTAGTACTGTGATTACAGCCACTTACCACTACGCCTTCTCCTCCCCACACATCTCTTGCCAGCTTGCCAGAGATGAGTAATTCTTTAAGTTCTGGTTCAAATGTTTCTTCTTCAAAATTCAAACATTTAGTTTTTTTCAAGCAGAGTGAGAGGCATGTGTCTACTTTAACCACTGAAGATTCTAAAATGAGTACTAAAAGCTCTCCCTGATCAACCGATACTCTAGGTCTTGTTTCCAAGAGTCTATTACTCTGAAAAATACACAGGAACCAATGGGATTTTCCCAAGTAAATTGAATCCAACTATGGGCCCTTTTAGAAAGACTGGCTTGCAGATGACAGAGTGTTAGAGTTTGTGTCTAGATGTCCCACCAAAGCTTCATGCACTTTTATATGGGGCTTTTTCAGAGGTAGCTGAATCTAGGATATATAATTGATTCATGGTTCAACACTGGGTTTAAGCGTACTGTGGTGAAGGGTGGGTGATTGCTGAATCAATACACTGATGGAATTGGCACCACGCTAATCCCTGCAGTCTGGATAAAAGAAAAAGGGCGAAAAGAGGCTTGTTTCTTCCTTCTGCTTGCTTGCTTTTGCTGTCTTCCACCTCCATAAACTGTAGCCCCTCTGCCATGTGCTACTTTGCCTTGGAGCCAGCTGATTTTTTTTTTTTTTGTACCGGGGATCGAACTCATGACCTCGCGCTTGCCAGGCAGGCACTTAAGCCACTGAGCTAAATCCCTGTCCGAGCCAGCTGATTATAAACTAAAACCTCTATAACTGTGAGCTCAATCAACTTTTCCTCTTTAACTTTGGGTGTTGGGGGGTTTTGTCTCGGCAACAAGAAAAATAGCTAAGACACTGAGAGATATTTGTGACATAGGGTAATTTATGGAATTCTTGAGGTATTTTTCTCTAGCTAATTCCAAGCCATGAGCAAGGCCTTAAGGCTCCTTTGCCTAGGGCAGGAGTGTGTTAAGGAAGCCAGAAGTTTTGCAGTTACAACTTGGTTGCTTGTCTTTTGTTTCCAGGGGCCTGAGGTCCTAAGAGAATCAAGATAGCAGGAGGAGAGAGATGACAGTGATTGGAGACAGCCACAGAGGGGCAAAGGCGTGTGCATGGCACTTCGGGGAAATGGGGGTGGCTGTATGTGTCCCCAACATGTCCACCTTCTTTGCGCTTGGCCAATGCAAAAGCACCAGGAAAGCCGGAGCGGGGTGCTCTGAATGCCTTGCATGTAGAAGGGCTTGCTGTGCAACCCTGCACCATAGCATGGAGCCCCCAGCCCACCAGGGACAGAGCAAAGATATGTACAATGCCCTAACTTTTGCTGAAGTCTGGTTTTCTTTCCAAGGATAAAACTCACAATCTTGCTAGGCAGACGCTTATGCCACTGAACTAAATCCCCAACCCTTAAGTCCAGTTTTCAAATGAAGTGATTACATGTGTTCTGATTCTGCTATTGCTCAATGTCCTAGAAAAACTACTGTATATTTTTTTCTTTCTGGCTTTAAGGTTATTTAATTGATATCAGTGCAATCTACACCTGTATCTAAATTTGTAAATAAATCTTAGTTTGTACTTGCAAAACCCTACCTTACTATTGGGAGGCATAAAATCTCAGTTCCCTGGTCACTAAGAATATTTCTTCCAAAAGACTTTTAGTTTTCCCTACCTGGTTGTTGGGAGAGAGAAGGAAAGGAAGAGAGGCAGAGAGAGACAGACACAGAGGAAGAATGTGAGCTGTGTGGCCAGCTTATCAGATCGCCATTTAGTGTAAGAGTCAGCAAACAATGTCCTACAAGCCAAATTCAGCCCATCACCTGCTTCTGGGTGACTCAGGAGCTCAGCATGAGTCCTGCATTTTTATGAGGTTAAAAACAAATTATGAAAAATTTTTGCTCCACATATAAATTATATAAAATCCAAATGTCGGCAGTGTCCTTTACAAAGTTTTACTGTAATGCAGCTCCATTCATACCATTTTAAGGCTGCTTTTGTGCTAGAATGCAGAGTTGAGCAATTTTTAACAAAAACATGTAAAGCCTAAAATATTTCCTGTCTAGATGTTCACGGAAGATTTCCGTCTCTTAATGCAGGATGAATGTGGTCATTTTTGTCCCAAGGCTTAAAACTTGGCTGTCCAAGAGAGGCTCTAATCACCTAATTCCTAGATTTATTTCTGTTTATATGAGGAGCAGACAGTGGGTATCACTCACTCAGAAGTAAGATTGGGATAGGAATGGACTAAATCCAAAAACCGGGGCGTCTCCATGAGTTAAATAGAAATCAGTACACACTGAATGAGTTTAGCCTGACACAGGAAGATCTCTCAGAGCAGGATGGTAACGATAGCCTCCGTGTGCAGAGCACTTGCTAGGTCTTCCTACTTCCTTGGCAGCTCAATCCTCAAAACTACCTTGAAGGTGGGTGTTTAAACATGTTGTGAAGGTGGTCTGATCAGCTGCAATACAGAAATCAGAAGGTGTGATCAAGGCGACTTTAAAAACATTAGAGGGTAGGGCTGGGGATTTAGCTCAGTGGCTTAAGCGCCTGCCTGGCAAGCGTGAGGTCATGAGTTTGATCCCTAGTGCCAAAAAAAAAAAAAGCATTAGAGGGTAGAGAAAATGCTTCTAAAATATGAGGCAGTGGGCCTGGGTTTCTGCCCACATCACATCACATCTGGTCTTGTGGCAGATGAACAGACCAACTTCATAGAATTGTTATAAACAGTTGGTGACTTATGGGAAAACACTAAGAAGTGGTTACCTTTGTTTCCTTCCTCTTTTTTCCCCAATTAAATTTTAGATTTACCAAAATGCACTTGAATTACGCATAAAATCAGATGAGATGACTACAGAGGTAATTACTGACATGTTTTTTTTTAAATTAATTTTATTGGTACAGTTTAGATATACATAACGATTATATTCATCATAGGGAATTTGTACCTGTACGTGATAGATCTTGATTCTTCTTTTCTCCCCAACTCCCTCCCTTCAACCCTTCTTCCCCTCATTCTTTTTTTTTCATTAATTAAGTTTATTGGTACATTGAGGCACACATAATGACCACATTCATCATAGAAAATTTCTGTCTGTACATGATGTAACTTAATTCTTTTTCTTTCCTCCCCTCTCTTCCTTTTAACCTTCTTCCTCTCCTTATTTATAAATCTTTATTTCCATTTTTTCTTCTAGCCTCTCTTTTTTTCTTTTCCTTTCCTTCCTTTTTCTCACCTAAATGCCCTTCCCATTTGAACATTTCCTTCCCTCTTCCCAATATCTACTATATATTTTGCTCCTTATTTATCCTTTCAGTTTCTCATGCCAGAGAAACAATGCAGTACTCACACATATGTGTCCAATTTATTTCACTTAAGAGAATGGTGTCCCGGGGTTGGGGGTTTAGCTCAGTGGCGTAAGTGCCTGCATGGCAAACGTGAGGTCGTGAGTTCGATCCCCGGCACCAAAAAAAAAAAAAAAAAAAAATGTATGGTCTCCCAGTGTGTCCACTTGCCTAGACATGTCTTGAGGTCATCCCTCTATGTGGCAGAACTGCCATGACTTTTAAGTGGGGTGGGAAATAAGCATAGGGGAAAAAGGCTGGGGTGGGACCATGGCTTCATTATGTACATTTTTGTATCATTTTAGTTTTGAAACATATAAATGTGTTAGCTGTCAAAAACTCAGGTGAAAAAACTATGATGGAACTTAATTTAAGACCTTTCTCATAACACACTTATCTACTTTTACAGTGTTACAGTCAATATTATTTAATGCCATTCCATTTTCTTTCTACTTTCTCCCTGTTCCTATGATCCCGCCTGCCCCAGAAACAGTGATCAGTTTTCTTTCTGTCTCTATTGAACATTTTCATTCTCCTCTGATCCTCACTGAATGGGACATACTGGTGTTGTACTCAACAAGCATGGAGGGGGGAGACAGATTCCATCTCCAGAGGTACAGGTGACAGGAGAGAGGACTCAGCCCAGGCTGTGGCAGGACATCTCCCCCTGAGACACGTGCAGGCCCTTTCTTGACATCTTCGTATCTGCTGTTCACATGGTCTACTGTATCTCCTGCCTGTGAAGTCTGGACACCCACTTGGGTTCTCTAGTTGACAGATATCAATCGGAAGCTGGAGAAAGGGGCTTTCTAAGGGCATTGAAGCTTTCCTTATGTAGAAAAAAAAAAACATTTCCCTTTATTTTAACCTCAGGCTTGTTTTAATTTTAAGCTACTAATTTGAAATAGCTAATCAGTTGCCACAGGCATACACATGCTTCCAAGGCTTCAAACTATCTGCCCATCTCTAATCAACCCCAAATGGATAATGATTTATACACGCAGTGTGCAGTTAGTTGGAAAAGCCCAGCCACAAGATCAACTGTGGAGATCACTCAGCATAACTTGCTATTTCACACTGATGGCTGGGAGGTCCTGCGAGGATGGCAGCATCTTCATAATTGAACTAGGGAGTGAGCATAAACTTTTAAAAATAAAAATAATGGGGCCAGAGATTTAGCTCAGTGGCTTAAGCGCCTGCCTGGCAAGTGCAAGGTCATGAGTTCAATTCCTGGCACCAAAAATAAATAAATAAATAAATAAATAAATAAATAAAATAAAAACAGAAACACACACACTTGAAAATGCTACAGAGTGTATATTGCCATCCTATTTGGACCACCATTTTGTTTTAAATGTTTCCCATTTTCACTGGGGTATTAGTGGAGATGCTCCTGGAACTCCTACAGAGAAATAAGGTTTACATAGCGTGAGTTCTTCTTGCTGCTTCAATACCAAATATTTACTGGGAAGCAGGATGGGTCTTTGCATTTAAAGAGAATTATTTGGTTTGGCTTAATGAAGCAAAGTTTAACTGTTAGCTATATCACTTAACCCACTGCTGTGATGTATCTATCTTTATTAAGAAAATCTAATATGTTCCTGGCAGGTCACAGCAAACCTGCACAGTTGAGGAATCTGTAAGAAAGAAGGCCATTGATTCCCACTGAAATGACAGCAGGAATTTGAGCAGAATGTGGTGATCTGCAACAAAATGTTGCTGCTACCATTGTTAGAGCTTGTGTCTTGTCTTCTATCCAAATGGCTAAGCAAAGTGGTGTTTTTGATCACTCCCAAAATCAGTGAATAAATCCCACTCCGGAGACTGCATTTCCATGGTGGGGTGCCCTACCAAGGGAAGTCACAGCTCCAGGCCCATTAAATAACAAACCCAGTGTAGCAATTTCCTTGGAGTTCTGCCATCCAAGTCAACTGGAGTATTGACCCAGTTGAGGTTATGAAATATCTTGGGAACACGATAATCCCAAGGCATATGGTTACAAAAACACTAGTTTACACTGTCTTAAATTTGACTCTTCTTTCCCAGAAAGCCATTCTCAAATGAAGATGTTTTCAATATGATAATCCAAATATACTCTCCTTTCAAATGAGTAGGTTCCTGAAGCAAAATATTTTTGTTGTTAGAGCCATTAGAATGTTAGAGAGGAGTCATGAGAAAGAAAGGATGTGGGAAAAGGAAAGTAACTAAAGACTGATTTTTCAAATAAAAATTCTCTTTGATATTCTGCTTCACGGTGGTTCTATTTTATTTTAGTGCCCACTTCTCAATGTGCTCAAAATACTTTACTAAAATACCCCTTTATTATGTGTGTGTCTTAGATTGTAAATTTTATAACTTCCAAAATATGCCTTTTTCTAATACTAATAGAGAATCTTCTGAATGTTTTATAGTAGACCACTGAAAAATCATTTCAGTAGAGTATATTTTTTGTCTCTTTCTATAGACACCTGGGAAAGAGGTAGAAATGATTCAGCTTCCCCCAGCCAATTCTGAACAAACCCTTGCTTGCTTGCATCTTTAAGGAAACTTAGCACGTTCCTTTAACAATGCCCCATAGTTCTGTTCTTGTTACCCCAGTCCCATTCCTGTAAAGTTAATTCCACCCTGTTGTGCCTGTTACCTATCAAAATGAATGTCACAGTACGTTTCCTGCACAGGAGACGGCCTCTGTGGATGAACGAGTCTATTCTATCTGGATTCTCACATACTCTAAGAACTCCCTGGGTTTCATAAATGGTCCCATTTTATTGGTGGCAGTTTTAGGGTATGTGAATATATGGAAGACTGTCAATCAAAAGTAGAGTTTAATATTTACTGTGGCTTTTAATACAGAAATAAGATTGCTTGTCTTCCTCCCAGGAAAGCTCAGAAATGGTGTGGAACAAGTTAATCAAAATACTAGCAGTTTAATACTTTTTAGCCTCTGACAATTTCTAATCAGCCTTTCTCTGGAGCATTCTGTGTCATTGTGAAGCTCATGTGGAGCCTGTAGAAAGATTCTTTGAAAACCAAAATAACTTCTAAACTCTTACCGTCCTCCCTTTTGAGGTGTGAAAGCAACAGTTCTGTGAATGACTCACTAATGCCTTAAGCCCTGTGTGCTACCAGGGAAAGTGTGAGGGACCATCAGTTTGACAGTGACATACTCTGTAAAATTACTTTATCAGCTGAAATCGACTGGCCCTTTCCTTTGGACAAAGTATAGAACTGTCTCCTGTACAATCAGCTGATTTCCAAGAAATGCAAAGCAACATCATCATAGGTCTTAAGGGCTATTTTTGTTCCATCATGTCCTAGAAATAGCAACATTCAGGAAGAGACCTAATTATATGTTGGCTTCGTTGCCTTGTCTGGAATTATTTGAAGAATTTAAGCTAAACTATTGTATGACACAGGAAGAAAGAATGCAATCCCGGAAAGTTCATCTTCCAGAAATTGCAAACTGCTGGCCCATAGGTCACATCCAGTCTACAGATGGCTTTCTGTGGTCTACTTGTTTATTAATTATGTCAGGAGCCATTTTTATTCAAACCCGAGATTTAACACATAGAGCTAAAGAGGAACTGGCCCCTTTAAATGAGGCTAAAATTCTCTAGATGAGAGATGGATCTTCTTTTGTCATGAATGAACTCTTCAGTTGGTCCCTTTGCATGGAACGGGGTTCTTTAACTTGCCACAGCCCACCCCAACACGAATCACAAATCAAATCCTTCCCTCTTCTTATCAAAGACATTTGATTTTGGGATCCCTGCTCTTAACAAAGAACTTTTTATATAATCTTTATTAGAAATCATGGAAACTATGATAAATGCTCTTTTGAGTTTCTTCCTGACTTCCTCCCCAAGAGGACAAGCCACTATTCATTGGGCACCCTGTATGTGCCAGGCAATTTCTTACCCTATCTTGTGTGCTTAGCACAGAACTCTGCTAAGTAGACACTGTAAAGACATGGAAAGAGGAGTTTGGAGAGACTGAGTGACTTGCCTGAGGTCCAACAACTAAATTGCATTTCTGGGCCTGCCTGTTTCCCAGTCCAGACTTTTCCACTAAACCTCTCAAAGCCTGCAGATGGCTCCCCACAAGTCTTAATCCTCTTACCACATCCTTGTCAAGAGTGAGGAAATGAGTACGGATACGTGAGAGGGGAAATTTTTAAATTTTTTCCCTTAATCGCTACATCATTGTTTCCTTCCGAGAACTGCAAAATTACCTGTGTTGGCTTTTGAAATGACTCCTGACAAGCCATGAAGCGCACTGCATTTTCCTGTAGGCTCCAGGAAGGTTGGCATCCACGTGGTCTTTATTCTTTCCTTGAATGTGTGCTCTCCCCTTCCGCAGCCATGCAGTAGTGTGGGGGCAGTCTGTAGTAAAAGTGGTTTAGTGCAAACTGTACGTACATACATAATGGTCTTTGATTCCCCCCTAGGCTTTGAAAATCTCTCTTAATTATCTGCTTGTAGGCTTGGAATTCCTTTGCCAAGTCTACTTTCATTTACGGAAGAGTCTCTGGAGGACCACTTTTAGAGGGATTTCTTCAGAAACGGAAACTGGCCCTGAGCCCCTGTGCTTCAACGCAGTAATAAAGTTAACTTAAAGCCTGCCCTAGTAAGGAAGTCCCGTAGGTGAGGGCACGCTGTGCCACTGTAAGCCCAGCTGTGCACGCAGCAGTGAGGGGGGTGCGGGAGAACCCTGGACCTGCTGAGCTCAGGGAAGTAACCACAGCGAGAGCGGGCGGAGCCCTTAGGCAGGGGATTTTGCTCTGGATTCCTCTTCGCCCCAGCACACTGCTCAGCCTGCCGGGGCTCTCTCCTGTCACTTCTCTTACCGACTCAGTTGTTCATTAGCACCTTCTCTGAGCACCTGTGGGAAATGACCTCGTTGTCCCTCCCATTCCCTCACCCTGCTTCATTCTCCCCCTTACAGCTGTCCCTCCCCATTGCATTATACATTCCACAAATTGGCTTTCTGTTTACCTCAGGGCCAGCTCTCCGAGGGCACTGACCTGATCTGTTTTGTTCCCTGTATCTCCTCAGCACTTTGTCCATGTCACAGGGTAGGAGCTCCGCCAGTACAAGACTCCATTCCCACTGTGTACTTAGATCTCAAAATGAGGAAGACGTGGTTCTTGCCCTTAAGACAGTTGCAGTTTTTAAAAACATACATACATATCAATCCAATTCGCAGCATGAGAATTTATGAGATTAGCAAGAGTCATTTTACTGATTAGGAGTTGGATTCTGTGGATTTGATGGCTGATTTTATGTATCTCCTTGCTTGGTTCCTGGTGTGCCAAAATATTTGATGACTATCGTGTTGGATGTGACCGCATTTGATATTAAGACTGACATTTGAATCAGTCTGAGTTATGCCAACTGCTGTCCCTGAAGTGGGTGAGCCTTGTCTACTCACTTGAAGGCCTGAACAGAACCCAGAATTGAACCCTTCCAGGATTCCTGGGGCTCCTCCAGTTGGATTTCCTTGAACTGAAACCTCAGTCTTTTGACCTTTGGACTAGGATGGAAGCATCAGCTCTTCTTGAGTTTTAAGTCTGTTCATTTTAGCACTAGAACTACATATTGGCTCTGCTGGGTCTCCAGTTCGTTTGCTCCCTTCAGACCCTGGGACTTTGGCCGGGGATTTAGCGCAGTGGCTTAAGCGCCTGCCTGGCAAGCATGAGGTCCTGAGTTTGATCCCAGGAAAAAAAAAAAAAAAAAAAAAGACCCTGGGACTTTTTAGCCTCCATAATTTCATGAGTCTATACATATACATATACATATACATACACATACACAGGAACAGAATCAATAGACTATATTGTATATATTATATATAACATATGCAATATACAATTATACTTCTAGAATGTCTAATTATACAGGGAATTGGTTAAATAACCCTTGCTAATAGAGTGGGCCACGGACTGCAAAAATGTCGTGTCCTGGTTCTCCAGAAGGCAGATGCCCAGCAGCATTAAATGTACAAGAGATTTTCTGGGGCAAGAGGCTGTGGAGGAGAAAGTAGAAAGGAGTTGAAGTACGTAAGGGGAGCCTGCAGCCCGCTACCCGGGTATGAGACCTGCGAAAGGTGACAGGGAAGGACAGGAGAGAAAGAGCTTCAGATGAAGCTCAGTTCTCAGGAGGTCTTGACAGCCTGATGGGGTGGTGGTGGTGTCCTCTGGGCCAAAGGCACCCACTGGAGGAGTCACGCTTCCCGCAGGAACGGCCATGCTCAGGTCCATGCACAGCACCGTTGACTGGACACAGCCCTGGGAAGCGTGGCCTGGGGAATGAACCTGCAGGAGACCCACGAGCAGCAGCTGGGGATTGTGGGTCAGTTGTGCCACACACAGACCTCTGAGGGACAGCGAGCAGCCACTGTGCTCTGGGGGCTGGTCTTAGAGCTCACACTCGCATGTAGGTTGTGTGTATCCCAAAGCCAATCTCAGGCCATCTATGCTCATAAGGGCCATGAGACCAGAGGTACTTGCCTTTCCAAGTGAGGAGAGCCTAGTTTCACCAATCCATGGATCTCTTTGTGACCCACCCTCTACTTGACAGATGCTGGCTGAGAATCTGAGGACCAGAGCCACATTGCAGTCACACGTGTACAGAGCTAGAAGGAGTGCGGCAGAGATCAGCCCCTCGTGGGTGCAGAAAACTCCCCATGGTGGGCGCCTGGTCTTCTGGCAAATTGAAGAGCGTTTGTTTTGTTTAACAATCATAAGCCAGGGCCTTCCTTTTAGAACTCCTTTAGGGTCAAAATTTATCAGCATTTTGGAAGATTTGTGTGAGCTGGACTTACCCTGTAAACATTTCCCTTCTCTAATGTATTTCCCCTATCTGCACAGTAAGACAGCTGCCCTTGAAAGTTGGTAAGAAACAACAACCCTGTCAATTATCTTTGATGGAGTTGCAGTGGTGAAATATTAGCCAGTGCTAGATAGAAATTGGGAGGTCTTTTAGTGTTACACGTATGGAAATTGAAACCTGGAGAAGCGAGTGGAGGACAGGGCACCTGGACGACCCATGGCAGGGCAGCCGCAACCCAGCCAGGGCTTTGATTCTCAGCCTGGGCTCTGCCCTACCACAATGGCCTTGCTTTCTGCTCACATCGCTCCTACTTTTTATTTTAAGCCTTTTAAGTTACAGGCATACTTGGTTAGGCAAGATTTTTTTTGTAACCCCTATATAGCACGATTTTTACCATTTCTAGGAGGTTATTTCTTTCTCTGGCTAAGATTTTTGTGACCTCAGGTTTAGAAAAAATAAAATAAAACAAAGCCTTGCTACAGGAATCTATCATCACCTGAAGACCACAGTGCCTAAGAGCTAACATGAAACTGGGAAGGAAGGGAGGACAGAGATTCGGGGTCCCAAATCACCCTGCTTTGTAAGTAGCATAGCTAAGGTTCACTGGCTGACATGGAAGATTCTAGCACCTGCCACACTGTCAGCTCAGAAACGTCTCTGAGCTAGAAGGAAGCTTGGCTGCGATCTATGAGGAAACAGGGCCCCAGAAAGAATGAGTCCTGTGACTGTGGTCACAGGGCCGAGTGAGAGCCTGAGCCCACACTTCCTTCTCTTAGCCAGATGACCGCGGGTGACAGAAGACTCTGAAAAGTCCCAGGAAGAGGCGTTTAGTAGAAGACAAGCAAGTACAAGTGAGGAAGTCATGTCAAAATCAGAGCCTTTGCTGCAATAATCACTATGGACCACGTCCCAGGAAGTCTTCTAGGGCTTTATCTGGATAGGTCCTTCTCCCACTGTTTGATCAGTCAGCACTCACCAATCTGTGTGGCAGCCAAAACCCCAAATCTTGGTGGGTGGCAGCAACAACTGTTGTGCGTTGGTGGTGGCAGGTGACCTCTGCTCCCCATGACTTCTCCTACACAGGCCTCAAGGGGGATGGGAGGACCCTGTCATTCTTGCAGCCCAGAGAAAATGCATTGCGGCCCTCGGAGCCTCTGCTTGGTCATGATTCATGTCATTTCCATGCCAATGCCACTGGTCATGTCCGTGCACATGGGCAAACCTGGGTGTCGGGGGTCCATGGAAAGAACACATGTTGGCCAGGTATGTGCCAACAGCCAGGGTGTGGAGTAGGCAAATGTTTGTGTCTCTTCCAAAATTCATAGGATAATATCTCAACCCAAAGAGTGTAGGAAGTGGAACCCTTGGAAGCAGATTAGCATTCTTGATAAAAGAGACCACAGAGAGAGACAGAGACAGAGAGACAGGAAGAAGGAGAGAAAGTTC
The DNA here is from genome assembly GCA_004027295.1 of Dolichotis patagonum. NCBI lineage: Eukaryota > Metazoa > Chordata > Mammalia > Rodentia > Caviidae > Dolichotis > Dolichotis patagonum. The sequence goes on along the minus strand of PVJX010019244.1, from coordinate 10,876 downwards.
TTCCATTCTCTCCACCACAATGAGGAGCCAGCAGTCAGCAGCGCTGAAGGTGATTCATGTTCCAACCCAGATCCATTACTCCATGATCTTGGACTCCAACCTCGAAACAAGAGGCACTTGTGTGTGCTCTTTAAGCCCCTGGTGTGTAGGAATTCACTGTGGCAGCCTTTCCTGACTAGGACAGATGTGTGTGTGTGTGTGCATATGCGTGTGTGTGTGTGTGTGTGTGAACGTAAAAAGCTGTGAAATATGTGAAACAATATATTGCCCTCTCCCACAAAGGGCTCACCAGGTCATATTTCTTAGCTCATTTGATCTTTAATCCAAACTTATGAGGCAGGTAAAAATATCATCAGATGCCTGAAGTTCATACAGACAGTAAATGACCGGGGACAGGGTACCTGAGCTGTGCACCCCGAGGCTCTGTGTCCCCTAGGCTCCAGGAACTGGCTGTCTAGGGATCTGCAAATCCTCTGGCAGACATCAGTTCCCTCCCTGCACTCTCTCTACAATGTGGAAAAGTCAGCCAAGCGCCTAATGCCAAGACCCCCACCATCTGTTATTTTTACCTGCATTGGCAGATTCATTTATTTATTCAAAAAGTACATATTGAGCATCTGCGGGCAGTACATGAAACAAAGCAGCAGGCAGGGAACAGGCGCAGAGACAAACCAGAAATAGATGATGGGCCCTGCTCTCCTAAGCCTGTGACAGTGGGCACCCCTGAAGCACAGGATAAAATGAGAAATCAGGAGTGCGTGGGAGCATTACACTGTTATGTGACAAGCACAGGAATAAGAGAATATTCACAGGAGGGAGCCCTAGAAAAGGGTACACAAGAAGCATTTAGGCTTTGAAAGGTAGGCTGAGCACTGGACTAGAAGGTAGGAGAGAAGGTGTGAAGATAGGTCTTGAGGTCTTGGGCATAGTAGGAGTGGCCTCACAAGACTTTATATCATGTCTCTGCTTTATTTGAGTCAAAGTCTCTCTATGAAGTTCAGCCTGGCCTTGAACTCATGGCGATCCTCCTGCCTCAGCCTCCTGAGTGCTGGGATTACGGGCGTGCATCATCATGCCCTAGTTTAAACCAGTGTTCCAATACTGGGTGACACTGCCTATAGGCACTATGAAAGAATATTTTTACCAATCACATAAATATCTTTTTTTAAAGGAGAATAAAACCTAACAAAATAAAACAGAATAAAGTCAATCTAAATGAAACAGTATAAGTAATACAGGACTTCAAAACAAGATAGGGACTGAAGATTTAGGTCAGTGGCTTAAGCGCCTGCCTTGCAAGCCTGTGGTCATGAGTTAGATCCCTTGTACCAAACAAACAAACAAACAAGGACAAAAAAACCCTCAAAATAATAGAAGATCAACAATGGTTATCATAATACCTCTTGTTGTTTTCAAAATAGCTGTTCATACCTTCAGACATAGTAAAAGCCAGACAAAACAGAACAGAACAGAACCAATAGAAACAAAACAATGAATACAATAAAAGGCTTCAAAACAAGATAATAGTAAATGCAAAATGGCTACCATAATATATCTTATTATCTTCAAAATAGCTGCCCATGCCATTGGATATAATACAATCAAACAGGACAAAACAGAATAAAACTGAACTTAACAAAACAGGGGAAATGATATAGGACTTCAGATCAAGCTAACAGAGAATTAACGATGGCCACCACCGTCAGAAGGAGATCCGCTGTAGATACTACATTGCGTATTGTTATCCTCTAAGTAGATGATGGGACCACCAGCTCTAGGCCTGCAAAGTCAGTGAAATGCTAAACACTACAAGCATTAAGTTGTATTTTTCCTCAATAGCTACCATCTCAGCCTGTATTGCTCTGGATCAGCTGGTTGCATATGGCAGGGCAAAGGTGGGAGCTTGGCTTTTCTTGTCTCCCAGACTACACGCTAGAAGAGGTGGCGTCTGGTTCCTCCCCCAGCAGCCCTTCCAGGGCGCTGACTCCCAGTGGAGGCCTTGCTGTTAGTTGACTTGTTCTCCTCCCTCGCAGTCCGCAAATAGCACCCACTCATAGGAAAAACCTGGCATCTGGTCACGTAAATATCTTTGAATATCTTCATCAGTGTTGAAAGCATTAACTTGAGGGTCGGGGATTTAGCTCAGTGGCTTAAGCGCCTGCCTGGCAAGCGCGAGGTCATGAGTTCGATCCCCGGTACCAAAAAAAAAAAAAAGAGAAAGCATTAACTTGTACACATTATCTTCTAAAATAGAATACATTTTAGCAGGGCATGGTGGCACATCCTTAAATCCCAGCATTGAGGAGAATGAGATGGGAGGATCACTTTGAGTTCAAGGCTGACCTGGGTTATGTAGTGCCAATTTGAACTACATAGAGAGAACCGGTCCCCAAAAAGAAGCAAACTATTATATATATATATATATATATATATATATATATACACACACACACACACACACACACACACATATATGGGTTTTTGTTCATTTCTAAAAGATACACAAACAGCCTTAAAAAAAACACAGATTTTATGTCTTTCAGTGTTTCCTCAAGAGAAACATGGTAAAAAAAAAAAAGTACAATCATTTTGGCTAAGAAAGATATTTTATTAATCCATTTAGCAAATATTTAATGAGCATTTACTACAAGCAGGGCATTATCCTAGATAAGGAGGATGCAGCAGTGATCAAAATGCACAAACTTCACCCTCATGGAGTCTGCATTCTGCGAAGTCAGTGAGAACTGAAGAGTGAATTTCGTGTTTGTGGGGGAAGCAGACTGAATAGTGTCATTTTTCTTATGCAGACAGCAGATCTAGCTCAGGTTTTCTTGGGGACACAAGGTAAGTGAGGCCTTGAGGGTTAATTAGGCAGCTTTATGGAAAGTGCGGTGACCTAAAGAGTAGACGTCTTACTTTCCTTGTTGCTGAGACACTATACCTGGCACCCACAGAACTTCAGGAAGGAGAGGCGTATTTTGGCACAGAATGCAGTCTAGAGTTGGTAGGCTTTGAGGTAGCACAGCATGGCAGAGGGGCATGGAGGGCCGGAAGAGAGAAGAGTCAGGAGAGGAGTGAGGAGGGGAGACACAAGTTTCCAGGTCACGCCTCTTCAGCCCATGCCTTGCTTCCCAACAGCAAGTATGCCCTGAGCCCTAGGATCCCATCACCATCCAAAGGTCCTGCCAGTGATACCAGGAGGTTTTAGGGCCCATCTAGATAAAAACCGTAACAGTGGAAGCAGGGACATCCAGAAAGCGGTTAGTGTTGACATCCAGCAGATTAAAAAGTAACCTTGAATTGGAGTAGCCAGAGTGATTATAAAGACTGGACAGTGTGGGAAAGATTCCAAAGATTCCCACGGCAGGAAAGAGCAAGGGAGAAATTCCTGATTATGTGACTGGGAGACCAAGCAAAAGAAAAAGCGAAAGCCCCTGGGTATCGCAGCCTGCTTGGTAGTAAGGACAGGTGGTTTCCCTTAGAATTTTAGCCCAGCGTGGGCTCTGGCATCAAAGAACCCAAGCTTCAAAGTCTAGTCTGACATTTTTTTTTTTTTTTTTTTTTGGTGCCACGGATTGAACTCATGACCTTGCATTTACCAAGCAGGCACTTACACCGCTGAGCTAAAACCCCAGACCTCTAGTCTAACATTTAACAGCTGTGAAACTCAGGCAAATTCTTTAACTTCTCTGAGCTCCAATGACCCCCATCTGTAACAATGGAAAATAATTCCTAACTTCAGGATAGAAAAGGTAGTAAGTATAATGCACAGGCTGGTTGATCAGCAGCTTTTTGCTGTGGTTATGATACATATATGAAGATGAACTGGCCTGTATTGGAAGGAACTGCAGGACATCAGAGAGCAGAGAGTCACAGAGATGGGGGGGTGCCCTAGAGGAGCCCCTAAATCAGTGAATAGCAATGATGTCATACTGTAGGCTATCCGCTGTTGCAGGAAGATGCTGGGAGGGTGATCAGAAAGATGAAGCCTTAGGGTGGGGTCTCTGTATCTGAAGGGAGACAAGGTCCTGCCTGCCTGGCTTCGGCTTGGAGCAGACTCTGCTGTTCAGTTCAGTGATCCATCCACCTACACGGGGTCACAAGCATCTCTTTTTACTGTCTTACTGGGTTCACTGAGGCCCCCTCCAGTAATGCTGACCAAGCTCCTTGGGGCTGGAACTTAATGTGAATGAGGCACAGCACCCAGGAGTTGAGATCTGAGCTCAGTTGGTGCCACCACCACTACTTTATTACCTGTGTGATTTGGGGAAAGTCCTTTGTTGTTTGAGCTTCTCTCTCTTCTTCATTTGCAAATCAGACACAGGGACCTGAGGCTCAGACCAAACAATAGGGAAATGAAGCCCATCAGCAGAAGGAATCTTGAGGTAAACAGAGGTCTGTCTTTGTGTCTGCCCTGTTCGCACAGTACCAAACAGAGCAGTGGGCAGGAACTGAACTCTCAGCCCCTGGAGGATGTCAAGGGCATGGTGAGCCACAGTCTTGCCTGACCCTTGGGCTCCGCTAGTCAGGTCTTCTATAAAATCTGAGTCTTCTTTTGTTTCTCAGGTGTAGTCCTGTTGAGTCATTCTCCATGCTAGAGAAGCAGCATCATCCCAGGCAGACCTCCACATCTTCTATTTTGATGTTAATTTTAGCTTCACCTGGGTGGATTATGGTTTCTGGTCCCAACCAGCCTGCCTTGGAGTAAAATGGAGACAGCCCAGGGACTTGCTCCTGCCAGGGTTCAGTATCCGGCCTGGGAAGAGCTTTGCCATTTCTCAGTGAACAGATTCTGGCAGCAAAGGCTGCTGTGGGGCTTTTTCCCAATAATTTTCTGTATGTGGATCTGACAGATTGGCTTTCAAAAATCTCTGGCACATGGATGGCATTTGCCAGCTAGTAGGTGGACAGAATTTGATATTATCAGAAGGCATGATGCAAAATTGTTCTGTGTTTAAGTTGGGAGAACTTGACTTTGCTTTTTTAATCTTAGTCAATCCCTTTAAAATACTCACTCATCCCCCTGAGCAAGGACCTGCCTATGTATTAACATTCACTTCTCGATTACCCTGCCTCCCAAGCAGGCAGACGTTTTCTTGTTTTTCTTTTCTTTTCCTTTAGTGTACGATCTGGCCTGTCTGAGGAGACACCCAAATGCCAGAGCAGCGGAGCGCATAATCGGCATTTACTGTGGGCTCTGCTACATTTTCCAGCCAGAAGGATGGGGAGAGCCGAGAGGGTGGGGATCTTTGTGCACGGGCTTTGTGCAGCGGGGCTGCCAAGCATTGCTATTCCAGCCCTTAAACCTGCGCCAGACTGTTAATGTCTTAATGCTTATTCAAGTGTCAGGGAGTGCTGGCAGATGTCGGGAGGAATGGGAGGCTGTCAATAAGGAAATTAGTTACATTCACGGGGTGACTGCAGCAGTCTGTCAGGTAGCATTTGAGAGGATGTCAAGCCGGAAGGAAGGAGGAAAACGGGAGAAGAACAGAGGGTGGCCGCAAACAGCATGGGAGGGGGATATACATATAGCTAATCGTTTAGAGATATTTTATTTTCTTTTCATTTCCAGAACTGAACTCCAGATACAGCACTCATAGGTCAAGGAACAAACAAGAAGGTGCTGCCTATCTGGGGAGCCCTTAAACACAAGAGCAGGCTGACAAGAATTACTGAGGAGGCAGCAGGAATCTCTCCCCTAGTCCTCCAGAAACACTTAAAATATATGTTGCATATTTTATTCAGCAACTATGTAAAATACCTACTATGTGCTAGATATGGTAAATAGCTTCCTAAACGTACACAGGGATTACGTTTTAAAACACATTCTTTGCCCACATGGTGGTGCATGCCTATAATCCCAGCACTCAGGAGACTGCGGGAGGAAGATCGCTGTGAGTTCCAGACCAGCCTGGGCTGTAAAGTGAGTTCAAGGCCATCCTGAATTACATAGCAAGACTGTCAAAAAACAAAACAAAGCAAAATGAACGAATAAACAAACAGCATATTCTTTAAATTCCGGGGAGAAAAGGCATACTCCCCTCGCAGGTTTAGGATTTTAGGAGCTTGACTGAAGGAGAATGTGACCCGTGTAACATTACAGCCTCTGTCTTCCTTGTTTGCTTGCGCGTGGGCACACTTGAAGAATAAGCCTTAGGACAAGGGGGATGGGAGACGCTTTGCTTTCCAAAGCTTCCATAGCTGTGGATTTTCCACAGAAATCCTGTTCTTGCCTGTAGGGCTCTGTCCCGGTCCCATTTCCTTACTGATCTGTACAATCCCTGCCCATCCCTCCAGCGTGTGTATCCTGTGTGCCTGGGCAAAAAGGGGAGGACAAACTGTTGTCATTAATCAACAATAAACTGCCATGGTCCTACTATGAGGAAAAAAACCACGCCAGTTCTTGCAAAATTTGCCTCTTAGCTAAGAGGTCTGGCCCCTCAAAATCAGCCCAGAAACAGAAGACTGCTCCAATGTTATTCCTGGTGATGAGAAAAACACCGCTAAATTCAGATGGACTGTGACAGTCTCACTCATACGTACCCATGACTTCTAAGGGCTGTCTACACTTATGTCCCACATCTATTCTAACACACCACAGTGCCCATTCATATTTTAGAATTTCTCCCAGAAGGAATGAAAGAGGGGAAGTGAAGCACATTTGCTAGCTAGTTTTAGACTGGTCCAGGAAAAACAAATGTTTTACTGATGGAAACTCCAGGATTAAAGATGGCCAAACGTGCACGAAGGCAGGCATCAAAGACAGATTCCCTGAGTCATCCAAACCCCTGCAAGATGCTGCAGTACTGATCCATCCCTAGCTGCTGGGTTAGCTGCTGGGTTAGTTGGTTGGAAGAAGAGGTGACTCTAGGCAAATTTCAAGGCCCCACTCCCTGAGGTCCTTCCATCTTGCCCCTCTGTTTTCCCTTGGAAGAGCTGTAGAGTTGGGCTTCTTGTTGGAATGTGCCCCCCTGCTGGCCTGGCTGTGTATTCAATAATTTGCAGGGCTCTGACCTCAGTCAGTTTCACACCAGCCAGACCCAAGGCTACTGGGCTTTTGAAGTGTCCCGCAGACCTTTGACATGCTCTCCCCAGGAGGGATGAATACACCTCTGCCTGAAGAATGCTGCCCGGCTTAAGCCATCCCAGAGGTATTCTTCCCGAGATACCACCCACTCAGGAAGGGGTAAGGATGTATGGGTTTCTTAGGAGTCTATTCCCTGTCTTTTTTTTTTCCTTAGTGGAAGCAGAGAGCAGCCAGGCTGATTCTCTCTGGGACACCCATGCTAGCTTTGAGGACTCTTTCATCCCTCTAGCTGCAGGCTGTCCACTTCCTTTCCCACAGTCCTTGAGCATAGGTGTAGTCAACCTGACCCTTTCTCATGCCTGCTGCAAGTGTAAGCCCCAGGAAAAATGTACAAACCAGCCAACCTAGGATTTAGGTTGAAAGGAGTACCTGAAAACACAGCAAAACAGGTAGACAATCAGCATTGTGACAAAATCCTGGGAATGCCAGCAAAATCTTAACAAAGCTTTACATTTCCCACATGTATTTATTTTCCAGCTTGTTTACTTACAGTATACTGTCCTTTTTATGAAGTGGCTATTTTTTAAAAATTACAGTTCATTGGAATCATTTTTAAAAAGAAGTAAAATCTATAGTATTTACAAAATATTTTTCCCTATCCTTAATATCCTGATTGCTGTTAATCTGAATGTTTCTTTTATCTTGTTCTCTAATAGGATACTTGTCAAGGGGCAATGGGAAATACAATAACAAAGCCACTATCATTTCTTAAATATTTACTGATTCCTGGAATAACATCTGCTTTCATGATCTCACTCAGATAATTTTAGGAAAATCCATTATCTCAATTTTGCAGGTAGAGACTGAAGTTTATGAATTTTAGACAATTTAGGGACCCTGTATTAGTAATCGCAGTTTAAAGGAATCACTACTGTCAACTATAACATATACCTCTTTAATTCTCTTGTAATATTACAACGTCTTTTATTTTTCCTTCATGGTACTTACAAGAGTTTGTAATTGTGCATTTACTTGCATGATTATTTAAAGATATATCTATCGTGGACCTTGGTAAGAGAATATTGGAAATCATATCTATTTTTGCCACATTTAAGGGTGTTAGAGAGTAAGATTATAAAAGAAAATAGATGATTAATTAAGTGATATAACTAATGATTAGATGACCTTCTATCTATCTAACTCCAGAATATAAGACTTTTACTTCAGGCAGCAAGATTACTTTTCAGATTAAGTCCTAAGTAAGAGTATATGCAAAGTGCTATACAATATGCAGAACAGCCTAGTGTTATCTCAGCTACCAGAGTTCAAATCCTACCTCCACCACTTTTTAGCTGTTTGACCTTAGACATGTTGCTAAACCTCTCTGTGTCTCAGTGCCTTCATTTGTAGAATGGAGTTAATAGCAGAACTCATCTCAAGCAGGAGGGTTTAGTAAATGTGCAGTCTCTCAGAACAGTGCATGATGCTTAGAAAGTTCTGTGGATGTGCTGGACATTATTATTTAGAAACTTTCTTAGCATATAGAAAGTATCCCAGGTTGATGTCATTCAGAGTGCTAAGTGAAAGTGTTTACTGACTCAAAGCCCTTCTTCTTGTCCTTGATAGGATCCTGAAGGTGTTAATCTTACAGAAGCAGTGTTAGATCTTTTCATTCTCAAAGAGCAAACACTCAAAGTAAGCCTGTCTTGAGATTTGGATCAATCTTTCACCCTGTAATTTCAGAAATGTAGCAAAGATAAGTTATTTTAAAAATTTTGAACATGCATTACAAATATTCCCCCTAGAAATCTCCAATACACTCCCATTGGGCTACATTGTCTGGGCTTTTTATCAGTAATCCTGGAATGGGGCAGAGTGGTCACAGCCACTCTTAGTTCATCAGGACCCTGGCACTTGTTAGCTGCTTCTTGTTTCTTCAAGAAGAAAATAAAGATGACATGAATTAGACCATTGTGGTGGTAAAACGAGTTGAAGTAGATCAGAAATGCTCCCACAAATTGCCTGCAACATCCATCCCCTGCCATATTCCTTTCCACAGCCATGCCAGCCAGGACCGGACCACCATTCTGTCCTTGCTAGCCACTTCAGTGCTTCTCAGCCCGCCTGGGACCAGTCCTGTAGGCACCCCTTCTCCTCCTTCACTTCTTCCATGAACTCTCAAGGTTTGGGTAATAGAAGTAAAGAGTGTAAAAATGAGGCATTTGGTCAAAGAATCGGGGTGAGAATTTGCCTTCGTTTCTGTTCCTGACTGGATACGTGCTTTACAGCAAGTTACTTAACCTATCTTCATTTTACACTACTCATCTCTGGAAATGACTCATTCTCTAAGAAGTACATTCTGAGATTGTTTCTTCCTTCTACTGCCTTAGCTGTTTACATCTGTGCTGTAATAACAGTAACATTAGAACTGTTTTCAATGTACACTTTCCAGAATCTTTCACATTTATAATACATTTAGTCACCTTACTAACATTTTGAAATAAGCTTGGGATGTAGTTTAGTGGTAGAGTACTAGCCTAGCATGCATAAGGCCTTGAGTTCAATCTCCAGTACTGAAAAATAAATAAAATTACAAGGTATTCATTGGCGTAATCACTGCGTTTCTAGATAAAAACTGGCTGAAGACAGGAAGATATCTGACTTGCCAAGGCCCTAAAGACCCTGGAACACTGATATACTTTACTGTGGTCTGTGAGACATTAATGATGGACTTGTATGCATCACACTGGGCAGAGTGCAAAGATATGCAACAGTCCCATTCTTTTCTGTCATAGAACAGACACACAAAGGGAGATGATAACCTAATGCAGTAGATGCTAAGAGACAAATGAGTAAACCATAATGATGATGTTTCATCTTGTTGATTAGTGTCTGAAGAATCTTTTTCTTCCTCCTCTTCTTCTTCGTCTTCGTCTTCTTGGATGGAACTGCCCCCTTTCTTTTGTGAGATATCAACCCCCCCCCCCCTTGTGGGTTCCATGGAGAGATCCATGAGAGGCAGTGATTAATTTTAGTTTGAACACATTATTTCAGTATTTCAAAAACTCCAGCCTTGAAGTAAATGTCTTTCATCAATGTTCTGTTTAAAATTTAAATCACACATGCCTAAATGGAACCAAATACCTTGAAATTTGGTAGAACAACAAAAGTCAGAAGTGGAATTAATCACGAAGAGTTTTCTTCAGAATTTGGTCTCTGAGTCCCTGTTTTAGGTCTGGGTATAAGAGAAGTATGCAGGGTTTCAGTTTCATTTTTGGTGAAACTGGAAAGTAATAGAATTGATTCTGAAACTCCAAGGAAGAATAAGAGCTATGAGAATGTCTGGGATACTCTGTTATATATATATTTCCCAAACACTTTTGATAGAGATTTTAAGATATATTTAAGCTTTTGAAATCTACGAGGTGTTGATATAGACCAGATAGGACAGAACATGAAAAGATGTCTTGTAAACACTGTCTCTCCTTGCTAATACTTTCCTCCCTTCCTCCCTAACCACTCACCACTTGCTTGTTTGACTGGTTCAAGTTTTTTTTTTTTTTTTTTTGTTTAATGTCTAAAATAATTCAGTAAGAACACTTTTTTTTTGGGTATATTGTGGAGTAAGCATATGGAACAATGTTTCGTATTTAGTTTCCTTATTGCTTTTCTATCACACTTGAAGTGTTCAATTCTGAGGCTGTATCAAAGCTTATTTATTATCTCTAACAATGATTATTTGGTTGCTTCTAACCTTTTGCCAGGAGAGAATGTAAAACCTGTGCAGTTTTACATAGTGAGTGGAATCTATAGCTGGTAGCTGGTAGCTCTTAATCAAAAGGTGTATGG